>BQNB010015701.1:0-72815 GCA_026074375.1 Tanacetum coccineum | reverse complement strand
CCCCTACACCTTCACCTTCACCTGAACCTACCCCTGCTCATACCACTGCTGATGTAACACAACCATCACCTACACAACCCTCACCAACACAACCTGGAACAGAACACCATCTTCCTACACCACATGACTCACCTCTCCATGATGTTCACTCACATAGAAGTGATGAGGGTAGCTTGAAACTCAATGAATTAACAGATTTGGTTACCAAACTTTTTGACAGGATTGGAGCATTGGAGGATGAATTGAAGAAGACAAAGAACACCTATAGTTCTGCATATACCAAACTTATTCTCAGGGTCAAGAAGTTAAAGGCAAGAGTAAAGATTGGGAAAGCAAGGAGACAAGCTAGGGTTGTTCTTTTAGATTATGAAGACCTTGAAAATGATTCTTCCAAACAGGGGAGGAAATTATCAGATGCAGATGGTCAAGAAAAAGCAAGTACTAAAACTGAACTATTCATTCAAGAAGTGACTCCAACTGAAGTCATTCAAACTCAAGAAGGCAGTGAGAAAGTAAGTGATGAAGTTAGTACTGCTGGAGCAAAACAAGGTACTGCTAGTGAAGAAGTTCCAATAGTTAGTACTGCTGAGGTAAATCTTAGTACTGCTGGAGGAACTGTTACCTATACAAGAAGGAGTGCAGAGAAAAGGTCAAGACAAGACAAGGGAAAAGCCATAATGATAGAGTCTGAGCCTAAGAAGAAATCTAAGAAGAGGTTAAGTTATGTTGAAGCCATCAGACTTGAAGAGCAAATGAATGAGGAACAAAGAGCTCAGATTGCAAGAGATGAAGAGATTGCTAGACAGTGGGATGAAGAAGAAAGGAAAAGAGCTATGGCTGAAGCTAAGTCTACTAAGAAGATTGATTGGAATGATCCTTCAGTCATCAGATATCATTCTCTAAAAATGAAGCCAAAGACAGTTGCCCAAGCAAGAAGAAATATGATCAAATATTTGAAGAATCAGGGGAACTACAAGATCAGTGACTTCAAGGGAATGTCTTACAATGACATAAGGCCAATCTTTGAAAAGGTTTGGGATTTTAATCAAAATATTGAGCCTATGGATGCAGAGCATGGAAGTGGAAAGCAAAAGTCTCCTGAAAAGTCTCCTGAAAAGATTGTGGAAGAAGATGTTGATACCCAAGAAGAAATGAAAGAAGTTGTTAAAGAACCTGGAGCAAAGAGAAAGAAGTCTATTCCTAGAAAAAGCACAAGGAAGAGACAAAAGATGGAGGAAGATGCTGAGAAGGAAGAACTCAAAGGATTTTTAGACATCATACCAAGAGAAGAGGTTCCTATAGAGGTTGAATCTATATCTACAAAGTTTCCAATTGTGGATTGGAAGACTTGTGTTTTGACAGAGACTTTCATGTATTATCAAGTATTCAGAGGAGATGGCAGTTCCAAGAATTATAAGATATTGAGTGAGATGCTTGAAGACTTTGATAGACTGGATGTAGAAGAATTGTACAGATTAGTCAAGGAAAGGTATAGTGCTTCAAGACCAGAAGGATTTGATCTGATGCTTTGGGGAGATTTACACACTTTGTTTGAGCCTGATGAAGATGATGAGATTTGGAAAGATCAGCATGAATACAAGTTGTTAAGCTGGAGATTATATGATTTTTGTGGTATTCACATTTTGTTGATGGAGAATGGGTTAGCAATTCATATGTTGACAGAGAAGAAATATCCTTTAAGCCAAGAGATGATTTCCAAGATGTTGAAGAAGAAATTAGAGGTTGATCATGAGAGTTCACAGGCGATTGAACTTCTAAGGTTTATAAGATCTCAAGTGCAGAAGTGAAAGAAATGTTTGAAAGAATCATCAGCAGAGGAAGAAGACTAGAAGATTTTATTCAGAAGAAACTTGATGATTTGAAGGACAATCACAAGTTTAGGGGAGGATTGTTAGGAATAAATCTTCACAAGACTTAATACTGCCAACAGTACTAATGGAGTTAGTACTGCCAGTACAAACTTAGTACTGCCAGTGTTAATTAATACTGCTAGTAGAAAGAGTTAGTACTGCTGATGGTCAAAGCTGCTGAATTGGAGATAAGGATGCATGGAGATTATTTCGGGATGTTTATATTTGAATTGTAACTGATCCTAAAAGATAGGCTGTTATCTTTGTAAAGGACTCCTTGTATTCTATAAAAGGAGATCCTATGTTTAGAATAGAGATATACTTTTCAAGTGATAGAAATACTGAGAGAGAAAAATTGTAATAGCTTCAAGGTTTTTGTAACCCTAGTACTACAAGAGTACTCGTATTATTCTAATAATATTGAAGCAGTTCGTTCATTGTTTATTGTTTGATTTGGTTATTACTGTTCCATTAATAAACATCTCTAGAGTATCAAAGTGTAGATTCCGCATACACTTTGGTATACATACAAAGTCTCAATCTTTGTTATTTTGGATTCTTCCAAGGTAACAAACACTTTACTACGTAAAGAATCGATCAAGGCGTGGGATCAACAACAAGCTTTAATTCACACTGGCAATAAACTCTATGATAAGGCCCTATAAGTGACTTGTCGCCAACCCAATGCCAACACCAAAAAAGTATATAAATCCACATTGCAGTAGGTTGAAGTTTCCATATACAATTGTTTAAGTAATTTGCAAATTCTAATTAAGAAGCTTGTAAGTTTACCATCGAACATACTCAAACCACTTGAAGCCTTCCACTTTGGTAATGTAAACTCGAGGCTTCTCACATTTTAGTGATAATAGCCACAAGTTTTCGCCTATACTTCTAATATCACAATTTAGGTTATATGTTATGTTTTTATAACAGTAACATGGGTAAAGATCTTATAAGAAATACGGTTGTAGCTTCTGTGTCTCCGTGTCTTGGCGGGGCAACACGGATTCAATGATTGGTAAATGTTCTTCAGATTGTTCTTTTTATGGCGGCGAGTGATTTTAAACTACATTTAATGTATAGGGTTGTAATAAGGACAAACTTCTTTTCTCGGATGTTAGAGATAAAAAATCAGATCAAAATCGTATGTTAGGCGAATGTCATTTTTTAAGTAATTTACATTAGTTTGTGGAAACGTAAAATTTTTGAACGTGTCTTGATACATCGTACATGATGCTGTGTCAAAATCCATATTACACGGTAATAAACTTGAGTGACGTTGGTTCCACGTGAGTTTTTTCTTCCATTAGAACCATGTATATGATTTGGAAAGTTCTTTCCTTCATTGCATTAGATATTTTATATGTTAACTGTGGACTTAGGATTTTTTTTAAAATAGAATGACTATCTAGTTTATTTTTGAAGCGAACCAACGCAACCTCCAAACAAAGCAAGTAAGTGTAATTTACAATACTCATGTTCCTTATATTTTTTCATTTACCTAATGTTAGATGTATATAATGGAAACTGAATATTGTTTGTACGTTTTTTTCATTTTAGGTACTGCCGAGTGTGTTCACAGAAACCCTGTACACCGAGTGTCCATGGCTATACTTGATTCACAACAGAGGTACAAAACACAAAGTTTGTCTCAAGAAAGTTAGTGGGACAAACAATTATGCCTTGTTCTCCAATGAATGGAAGGAATTCCTTCATGAAAGCAAATACATTAGGGTGTCTACCTTCTATTTCATTCATCAAGGCGTGGATGAGTACTACGTAACGGCATATCATAACGGTGGCTTTGAATGCAATGGGTATGACTTGGTCAGAGTAGGGAACAAACAAAAGAGATGCCTGGTAACAATGGGAGACATGAAAGAGTCTCCGGTAAGTTTTGTCATTAAACCTTATATCCATTAATATGTTTGTAAGTCAATACATACTCTGCTTATGTTACTAAAAAGTTGTTTATCAAATTGGTATGCAGGTTCTTCCTTATCAGTTCCTAGTCAACCTTGAGCACAACCGAGTAGGTGTGATGGTGAGTGGCATTCGTGTTTCAACTGTGATTCAACGTATAGTTGACCTTCTAGACGATAGGCGAGGACATATGTTTTCAGGACAGGGATGGCACATTTTAGCTCAGGTTAAGAACTTAGAGGTCGGGACAAAATTGATTTTCACCAATCTTCTGAACAACATTGTTTCAATGTTGCCGTTTGATGATAGTGGCATTGCATTGCGTGTGGAGAATGTATCACGTATGCTACTTAATCAGCAACGTTCGTTCGTCAAAAGCCCTGCTGACAAAGGTATACTGATTATTGCCTGAAGTTAAGACATATAGTAAAACTTATTTTTGGTAGATTTAACATAAAAACTATGGCCTATTACACGATACTTTATGGTAAGCTTCAAACTAATTAATGTATAACATTATATGAAGTGTAAAAACTTAAAGTTTATTTCTATAAATGTATTTCTTTCAATTAAACTGCATTGATATTCTTTTTAATTTAACTATAGATAAAAGGATGGAGCACGAATGCGACTGGGTAGACCATGAAGAACAACATGACAATGAGGAGAGGTTCTTATTTTCTCCCATTCTGGCATATGTGACTGACCGAAATCGCCTAGAAAGGCTATAATATTTTCCTTTTTTCAGATTCTCGGATACATTGACCAACTTTAGAAGATGCACATAGTTATTTTTTGTTTTTGATGTTTGTGTTTGTGTTTTTAGACCATACCTTTTTGGTTTGTCGAGAACAACAACTTGAAAAGCTATCACAATCCACTTCTGCGTTATGAGCAAACTTTATTTTATGTCGATGTTGATATGGAACCTCATGCAGAGCGGGCTGATAATAACAATCACATGAACATCAAAACAAATTGGAGGGACATTGTGCATGAATGTGATTTCAAGACTAACAAAAGGGTAAGATTAAAACTAATATATAATGATGTTGTCGACATTCTCGAGACGAAGGATCAACTGGATCCAGTCAAGATACCGCTCTTTGACATATGTTAAACCACTTGTCCAGAATCTGATGTCTTTTGTTATGTTGTCTGTTGTATGGTCTATATGGTTGTAGTTGAACTTTTTTCTAGGTCTGTGGTGTTTATGGTTTAGGTTAAGTACTTTTATGTTCAGTTGAAGTTTAAAACTATTGATCCATGTATGTACCCAACCGTCATGGTTAGACGTTATTGACTATGTACGTAATATTTTGTCATGCAACCGACGGTTTTATTAAGATACATGATAAGTATCGATTACATGTTTATATGTTTGAAAACATAGTCCACCATGTTGAGGCCCAAGGTCTATTTTAATTAGTGTGGGCTGATTTTTTTGTGCATTTGTTAAAATTTAATAAGAGTAATAATTAGGCTTCAACATATTGGGCTACAACATATTGGGCTTTGCATAGTTTGTTGATACTAATAAGGCAAGTGTATAATTCATTACGTTTTATGTTGGTAACATTGCAAGTACTAATAAGGCAAGTGTTTTAAATTTGAATCAAATTAACTATTTGATTTATTAGATTAGATTCATTCAAAAGATCAAATTTTCAAATTGCATAACAACTTTACAAATATAAACCCCTTCCATTATATTATAAATCATAAGAAATCAAAAAATTACATCATCATAATCAGAAAACACACAAAAATGCCTATTATTTTATCTACTTCACAAAAAGAGCGCATGATTAGAGCTTTAGAGTAAGTTTTACTAATTGCATTTATAAGTTTTATGAATATTATTTAATCTGCTTTTGCTTGAAAATATATGCACGTTTTACATTACCATTTTTTTGTTCAGTGATCGATTCACTGCTCCTCCTACCATTGACATATGCGTTCATCATGGAGGTAGAATTGTAACGACAAATACACTTTACAAATATTGGGGTGGTGAGGATCATGTGATATGCAATGTTAAAACACGTCATGTTAACAGAAATACCATTAAATATTTAGTAAGGAAACTCCTTACCCAATACAATGATGTTATAGCATACTATTTCCGAGTTCCTGGAGTGGAGATGTCAAAAGATTTTAGTCTTCGAAAGATAGAAAAAAATGATATTGTCCTGCCTTTATTTTTTGAAAATATTCAAGTAGGACATGCTTTGGATATTTATTTGGTTCATAGCCGTTATCCGATACTTATCGATCCAAACACTCAAAGATGGTTACGTAGAAATTGGGAAAAAACGGATTTATTAGCAAACATATAGAAGCAAAACGTCGCAACTATAAGACCACAAGGGCCATCAAAGAAGAGTAACTCAAAAATAAAGTGTAGTATCATCTTTTTTTACAGTGTCTTTGTTTACTCTTTTATTTAAGTGCTTTCATGTTTTTGTATGTCAAGTTTATTGAATAAAGTTTTCTGTTTTTTGTTTTACTTAACTTAAGAATTGCCTATCACTTTGGTTACTTTTGTATTGCACTGCATTCATACAAATCACTTTAGTTACTTTTGTTTTACCTAACTTAAATCTGGGAAACTACAACTTTGGTGATTTATCACCCAAATAAGCCAAGTCTAAATCATTATAATCATAAGTCTCGATTTCATTGTATTCATCACCTTCTTGATCATATTCTTCTTCAACCACATGATCTTACTCATACTCTTCTTCAGCCATTCGAATAGCTTCAAGCTCTAACCAATTTGCTTCTCTTCGTTTTCTGGCTGCCTCTAACCTCGCCTCTCATTCGCTTTACAACTTCCAACGTTTTTGTTCCTCAGCTTCTATCGCATAATAGTATTCCTCAGACTTCTCATCATTAACATCAGGTTTCATATCTACTTGAGTAGAGACTAATTATTAAATCATCAAAAATAAACAAATTCAAAGATATAAGGCATAATAATTATTATACCTGATGTAACTGGAACGCGCTTTTCCATTTCTTCTTGACCACATCCATTTTTTTGTTTCCTTTAAACATTGCAGCAATATCAGGAATACTAATTTAACTATACAAACAAAAAAAACACTTAAAGAGTATGTAGATAAGCATTGTACTTGTTATTTGTCTCCTCAATATCGTAAATTCCTGCAGCAACAACAGTTGTTTTGGATGACAAACTCATGATTAACAAACACGAATAACCTATATAAGATATGCTCTTAGATTTGAATGTGTGTTGTAGTTGATGTCATATGAAAAGATGTAGATTTGTTGAATTTATAATACATCTCTTGTGGAATATGAAAAGTCAAGTATTAAAGGTTTAATTTTTTTCATAAATACATTTACTAATGGTCTAATGGATAAACAACCTGCAGTAATTTTGTTCATACTTGTAACAAAAGTTTTAAACTTTCTTAGCTTAAAGGTTAATACAAATGTTTGATAACAAAAATAAGAGAATTACTCAACATCCTGAAATAATGCTTAATTGTTAAGAAGGATCTAAAACATCACAAACAGCATTCGTGATAAAAAAACCCAAAACTTGACTTTTCATTAATAAAAACCTTCAATCCAAATACCAAATATTTAAAAACGTAATGTCTTACAAAATATCAAACCATTAAACCTGATGTAAACACAATCAGGACATAAACGCAAACAAATTGTCTTGCTGGCAATTTACCATAAAAGGAAAAAAGCCTAAAACTTATTCAACCAAAAATAAAACTTAAAAATGAACAGAACAAAGTGAACCAATCATGCGTCTTTTTCAGTCTTCACTTCAGTAGCCTTTTTTTTCGCAATTGAAGACTCATTGCGATATCATTTCATATTCCAGCAGCACGTTTATTCTTCTCATCCGAAGCATGTTGTTGTTTCACATGATCAACAACATTGTTTTTCTGAGTACTGACATGCGTCGTCTTCTCGTCAGTTTGTGATTCCAAATCCTACACCAACCAATAAATATACCTTATAAACTTACTTAAATTTATCCTCAATGTCTGTATAGGAAAAAAAGGTGTATACTTACCAACAGGGTGATTTTAGAGAAGTCAAGAACTTGTTTGCTTCAGTACCCAATAAAATTTTGGGGGTTGGTTGGTGTTAGAAGATTAGGACACCCCCCCAGCAGTCATTCGTTGAGCTACCCTGATAGTGGACAGAATAAGGTATACACTAATGCTAATTTGTTGAAAGGATTGGTTTTGTGGTATATATGGTTTTTGTAGGGGGGGGTTTATTGGGTAGGAGGATTTGAGTATTGGATTGGATTATTTATTTGAATGGTTGGGGGTAAGGGAGGGGGGGGGGTTATGTTTTGGTGTGTTGTTGATTGGTGGGATGGTGATAGTGATGTATATTATAGGGTTTTAGGGTTGTTGGGGAGGGTAGGTGTGTAGGATTGGGTTTATGTTTTGATTTAGGGGGTAATAGATTTGTTGGTTGAGATGGTGGATATAGGATGTGGGGGGGTTAAGTTTTATGGTGGTGTTTTGGGGTGGGTTGATGTGGGTGGTTGGTTTGTTAAGAGGTTTTTGGGATTGATGTGGTTGATGGGGGTGTGTTTGGTGTAGTGATGTGATAGATGAGTTATTTTGTTTTTTTTTTAGGTTTTTTTATTTTTTATTTTTGATTGGGTGAGTGTGAAGTGTCCTTGGCATACTTCTTAAATAATTGAGTTCAGAGTATATAAAAAGAGTTTAAAAGCAGAGTTCCAGAGAGTTAATAAGACTTTGTAACATGTTTCAGAACTGTAACACGAACTTGAAGTCGAAACCTAAGAAAAATAATAACACATGCATTTGATTTGCTTAGTCCGATAAAGGCATCAATTTTTTTTAAACAAACATTACAATACTTCATTTTTAGTATATGCTCATAATCGAAACTTACATGGTTTTGATGGTTGGAACAACATTGCACTTTGTGCACCACCAATCATCTTTACTAGACGCACTTTTTTAGGCATGTCCGTTTCGAGGTCAATTATTTCTTTTTCACGAATCACCTTCTTTTTGCATGACC
The DNA here is from genome assembly GCA_026074375.1 of Tanacetum coccineum. NCBI lineage: Eukaryota > Viridiplantae > Streptophyta > Magnoliopsida > Asterales > Asteraceae > Tanacetum > Tanacetum coccineum. The sequence goes on along the minus strand of BQNB010015701.1, from coordinate 63,960 downwards.
TACAACCTATATACCACCAACCTTCCTCCTCATGATGTAATTATTTGTGCCCAAAACTGAATAACGCCCTAAATACTAATACCAACAAAAAATTTAGTATTTTTTATATTTGTATAGCAATCCAGTAACGGTAGTCAATATTTAATTGTTGTATTATGAACACATAATAAAAGTACCTGTGCGACATCAAACAATTTAACAATGTTCCTTGGAGGATTCTTACAGATAAAAGTTTCCTTGGTAGAGTTTTTAGAGTTAGCGGATACACGTGTTGCCGTATTTTCTGATTTTTCCACGTCTTCTCTAGCAAACAACCTGAACATAAAATGAAGTATTGTTATGGTACATTATTTAAAAGATATATTTTAATTAGTTAAGAGTCAAAACCAATGTTAAAATCGTAGCTACTATATTCTTTAGCATCTTGGAATTCCTCCTCCATAATTGGTTGCGTGGCATCGAAAAGGAACAGCTTAGTTGCTTTATACCCATTTTGAACACATATTTTACCTAATTAAACAAAGTTGTCATAATATGGAATATATATAGAATGTCTTAAAAATATTAGAAAACACACTTAAAAAGTAAATCAAATGGATGAATAAATGTTATAAATGTTACCATCCCAGATTTTCATCATGGCTAGTTGAAGCACTAAAATGATCTTTCCATGATCAGCGCAGGTATTCAAGAAGTCATTAAACTGTTATGCAAACGCACTTCACAAGATGCATTGAAGTTCGCTACCCCTACAAATGTACAACACATGAAATGTCGATAATATAATAGTATAACAAGTTATTATCTTTCATAGAAAATCAATTTACAAATAGGTTCTTTATACGTACTCATGATCAACCAATGTCAGCGGGCTTCTTTTTACCGGATTTTCCATTTTTGTCATACATGTCGAGATCTTCACACGCGGTGACATGTCCAATAACATATGTGCATGACAAATTGTTATTTACGAAATGGCCTTATTAGAAAATATACCACAAAAATATATTTCAACACACTTCTAAATGTACATACCGAATTAGCCATCCTCCTCTTGCTGCAGATCAGTTATAGATCTGTACCCTCTAAAGTCAAAACCATAGAAAGATCGACTAAAATCAGGACATGGTTGCACTTTTGTGCTGGAAAAAAATCTTAGGCGAAAGAGCCATCTAACCATAAACGAAAATTGGTTGATTTCACCCCAAACTGTATCCCTCTAGTAAACAGCAACTTCCTTCCGTTTTAACGGTCCCTTAAACTGGTTAAACCAAGGCAATCCATACGGTTCCCTATATCTTGGTGTTCTGGGAACAATAAACCACACATATTATCGAAAATCGAATAAATCTTGGTGTTCTGGGAAAATAAACACATATTACTAACATCGAATAACACATTAAACTAACAATAACTTTAGCCTAACCAATTTAAAGAACATTATCATAGGTACTTACATGTTTATCCAGTACAATCAGTTCTAGGTTTTTGACGTGCAGTTTTCCATAAAGAGGTTGCATCCAAGCACGAAGGATTCGGAGTCGCAACGTGATGTTGTCTTTGACGGCACTCAAATCATTGATGTAACCTGTAATGAATGTTACCATTCGTAATGATCAAGGTTTTTAAATTGTTTTGAAGAATTTTCTGTGTACAATTGAAGAAATACATGTCTACATTTATAGGGTAATAGGTTACTCAAAATACAATTGCCCAATTAAAGGCCCAGATTTAAATTTTGAATCATTTCCATGGTTAACATCAATCATACCACAGCAGTGCAAATAGAATACTCCTTAAATATGGCAATTGTATAGTGTAGAGAATCATATCACGTTTTTATATATATATTTTTTACAAACACAATAGATTTTCCTTTTTTTTAAAACACATAATTTAACTTTATGATCCAATTTTTTTAATATGCATGTTTCATCAAACCCCAAATCTATAATTTATGATCATTAGGTTTTAAATTAATATAAAAAATGAATATAACATAATCATAACAACATTAAACACGCAAAAAGAACATACTTTAAATCTATATTTGGCGAATATAAATTATTCGTCATTCACATACTTGGGGAGGCCTTATTTTTGGATAATCACGTGATAGTATTGAAAGCTTCCAACTGTTATTGAGAGAGCTTGAAATCTTGTTGGGTATTTTTGGAATGGGCATTTTCTCTTAAGCGTAGATAGAAAGAGACGATTTGATCAAATTGTATAATGTGTTTGTTTAAGTTTGAATGAGTCTTTGTTTTGAAACATACAATTGAAGACAATTAATGAGACTTTTAAAACTTTCCTTTGTTAACTTACAATTGTATATGTTTCATGTACAACTAATAAACTTATGTGAAGAACTTAAAAAGTTAGTACAAATGTATATGTGTTGTGTACAACGAATAAGCTTAAAACTACTGTACGATTTGATAACTTTTTGCTAATTAAGGTATCTTATTAATTGCGATTTTAATGCAAGAAGCTTAAAAATGTTGTACAAAAGTAACCAAACCGTGTACAACTTTTGGGCATAAAACTATTGTACATATTGCTAATTAAGGTATCTTATTAATTGCCATTTTAATGCGCGAAGCTTAAAAATGTTGTACAAAAAGTTATAAAAACGTTTACACCTTTTGTGCATAAAACCATTGTACATATTGCTAATTTAGGTATCTTATTAATTGCGATTTTAATGTCAGAAGCTTAAAAAGGTTGTATAAAACCTTATTATGTTATATATATAGATAGATATAGATATATAGATATAGATAGATAGATTACTATACTAGCATCATCAATACGTATAGTCGATGTTTACATAAGGAAAATAATAAATACTTAAGTACTATATTAATATATTATTGTTAGGGACCTTAAAATAGTTGATATATAATTTATTAATTTTTTTTAACATTTGAGATGTTAATAGAAAGAAAATAATCGAACGTAAACGAACGAAATAAGTGAACGTAAATGAACGGATTAAGTTCACGTTCGTTTATTTAATTAAACGGACCAAAAATCTTGTTCGTGTTCGTTCGTTTATTAAATAAACAAACATAAACGAGTTTCTCACCGAACGATTTACGAACGGTTCACTGAACGTTCAGTTCGTTTACAGCCTTAGTGTCTTGCAACAAACATTTATCATTTGGCAAACACACCACATCCTCTCTCTCTCTCTCTCTCTCTATCTCTCTATCTCTCTCTCTCTCTCTCTCTCTCTCTCTCTCTCTTTCTCTATCTCTCTCTCTCCCTCTCTCCCTCTCCCTCTCCCTCTCTGTTAGCCTCAAAATATTGAGTCGAAGAATGGAAGTTCGTTCATAATTATATTAGGTCTCATACGTTGTAATAGGCTAGACGGGTAAACGGGCACTTATTTGTAATCTGATCGGTCACGTGTATCGGGCGAAAGCCCAAGTAAACCCGAGCCCGACCCGTAGAATTACTAAAGGCATACAAACCTTTTAGTCTTAACTATAAATACCCCTCTCCAATTTGTAACTTTTCATTTGCAAGTAATCCTTCCATTTTCTCTCATTCTCTCTCTCTAAAATTCTTCTCATCTCCTAATCTTAATTGCTTGTTCTTAATATGAAGTGAAGTGATTTATTGGTTACCGACATTTGGTATCAAGAGCCTCGGGTGTTTCGTGTTTGATTTGTGGATTAAATACAAATTTCGTGGCTTCTTATTATTTTTTCTTCTTGGTTCGAACTAAAACGCAAAGAAAAACCATGGTTTGATTTATATTTTCGTGGTTAAGTTGTTAAATCTTTGTACTTTCGTGGCTAGAACAAGTTCTTACATCTATCTTCGTAGTTCTATAGCTTAGTTCGTGGCTAAATGGGTGAAATCGAGCTAGTTTGAAGTTTTTTTCGTCATTGCGTTTTGAAAAATTCTTGGCTGCGTTTTGTGTATAAAGACAAGAAAGAGTACCACGTGAAAACGACTTGTGAAAGTGACTCTTGTACTTGTTGCGTTTTGCTTAAAGTTCGTTGCGTTTTGCTCAAAGACACATTGCGTTTTGCTCAAAGAACTCATTGCGTTTTGCTCAAAGAACTCATTGCGTTTTGCTAAAGAACTCATTGCGTTTTGCTCAAAGAAATCTTGCGTTTTGCTCAAAGACACATTGCGTTTTGCTCATAAAGTCACTGCGTTTTGCTAAAGATCAAGTGCTGCGTTTTGCCTAGAGCTTCGCGTTTTGCTCATTAAGGTTTGCCCAAGATTCTTGCGTTTTGTCTAAAGAAGACTGCGTTTTGTCCATTGAAAACCCATGTTTTGAAACCTTAATTTCCCAAGATTCTTGGTAAGGTCGATCCGCGCATCAGGTGGTATTTGACCGAATTGGAGAATCTATTAATCACCGTTTAATCAAAATATAACATCAAGACAAACAAACTTCAAGGACTAATTACAAAGACTTTGGACTTTAATTCGGACTACAAGGACAATTAATCAACAACAACAAACATAATCAACAAACTTTAACAACAACAGTTAACTTTTCACGGTTTCCTCTTGATTAGGTAAAATCCCGCGAAAGAACTCAATTTCTCGGTTTAAATCTTTGACTTGTAAAATCCCGTGGAAATTAATTACTTTCAATTAATCACAGATTCAATCACAACACTTCATAACACAAGAATAAGTTGTAGTTAGGTAGTTAATTATTAAGAAAAATCATAAAAAATAAAAAATCTTTTGAAAATGGGAAATCGGGTGTTTTATAACTTGTGATCTCTTAGCTCTCTCAACAAAAATCTTTGCTACTTTTTCAAAGGTTTAGTTTGGGGAAGTTTCGAGGTATTTGGTTATAAGGCATGTAAAATTGCGCGAGGACACACAATCGTTTAGTTTGGGGAATTTTGATAGGTGTAAAATACACATATCCATTTATACCTAAAATGGCCCTAAATAACCAAAAACACACTTAAAATGGCAAAGATATACTTGTTTTTGTGTTTTGTGTGTGCAGGTACGGATAAAACAAATATCACAAGAAAACCGTCAAAAACGGGCAAACACGGATACAGGAAACGAAAGAGCACAAAAGAAGCCAAGGATTCAAAGCCAAAGCCAAGAAAAGTCAACTCTCAGTCAACTATGGTCAAGCTTCAGTCAAATAAAGTCAAACCTTGGTCAACATAAGTCAACCACTAGAAGACAAAAATCCCAATGTTTCCATTTAAGACCCCCAAGTTCCAAAAGTTACACAAATGGTCCCTAAGGCTTAATGGGCCCTAAACTTATCAAAAGACCCTACCCGGATTATAAGCCCAAAATTTTATAAATCTAGGAATTAAAAAGTGCCACAAAAGAGAAAGATGATTAACTTGGATTTCATTTTGGTTTAGTATTTCAATAAAACCATTAGGGACATTCTTGCCATAGTCTCAAACTCACACACCCGTTTTTCAGTTAAAAGAAAAAAAAGGCGCCAAGAACTTACCACTATTTCATCATCCTCCCTAATTACCACACTGTCAAAAATCATAGGGCTTTTCAAAATTGAGGCTAAAGTAGGTAATTCAAGCACTCAATAACAAGATAGCAGGGTCAAATCGTCTTATCAAGGCTACCTATGAGACAGCCATGCAATTAAGCCACGTGGATATGAAGAAGCACACAAGAATGGTGGGTTTTACTCTACAATCACTATATGGACAAACATCAAATGTCTAATCACGGATTGCCACGTGGCAATCTATGTGAGATGGTTAGTGATCTTATACGACTCAAATTCATTATCCATGATTAGGAAGATCGGTACGATCTGATTAAATGGGTTCGTGTAGAGCAGGAAGATTGAAGCTTCTCCCTTGGCTATTATATAGCACACTCACACAACACATTTGTCATCTGCTTTTTCATGCTTTTAGAATATAGTTAGTTTTAGGTTTTTTTTTCAAGTTAAAGTGTTATTTACTTTCAAATTGTAATTGTTTTTAAGTAATGTAAATCAATTTAGTTCTTAATAAAGGTAATTTTTAGTTTTATTGTCTTTGTTCAAGATCTTTTTACCTTGAAATTTTAAGCTACTATGTCACAAGCTCACAATAAGCTAATCTCAGCTCTCTAAGTCTCTAAGCTTAGATTGAGCTTAATTCATTCCTAATTTACTTAAACTCCTAAAATCAGTTTAATAAACCTTTGCTTAATTAATAATGGACTTTGGAAGAGAAGCTAGCTTGGGAAGAGCTTCTATGGACTTTACTAGCTTATCCATAAGGATAAGCTAGAGCTTGTAGATGCTCAATTGAGCTTATGCTTCTGTTTAGCTGAAGCCTAAAGTAAGTTTTCATTTAATTTCTTATGTTCTTTAATATATAGTTCAATTAGTGCTTATTAGTGTAGATTTGCTTAATTGCTTAAACTAGTTGCTTATTTGTGTTTTTTTATCATCTCTATGTGCTTATTAGTTAATGTTCTTAATCTGTTTTTAGCTCATTAGTTATAGATCTTAGATTCTCAAATTTTGTTTTAAAAATCCATAAAAAACCAAAAAAAATAGTTAGCATAGTATAGATCTTTATTTCCTAGCTTTTCAGTTTGTAATTCATGTTAGTTAAGCTTGTTAAAAACTCATTGATATCTGGTATAAAGGTTTAGATAAGCAGATTTAATTTTAAAAGCTTTGTGAAATCTGTTATAGTTATTAAGGAGTGTTTGGAATAGGCCTGTTTGACTACTTAAAGTCAAACTTATTTGTGCTTTTTGCTTTAGTCAGTATCATTTGTGGTTAAAAATGAATTGTGAAAGAATTTTATGAGATTAGATTCAAAAATTGAAAGACTTAGGTCTTTAATTTGGTAATTCTAGCACCAGGATCATTATTCTTTTTCTTTGTTTGTTTAAATTTGATCTAAGCTTGTTAAGGCTTGAGGTGTGTTTGCTAGTAGTTGTTTAACAGTCATTGAGTGTATCAAATGCAGTAGAAATCAAATTGGGTGCCTGCAACTTTGATTTGTACAATTGTTCATTTGCATCAGCAATGGTATCATGTTACCACTGCTGTCCATTTTCGGCTTCATTTTAGTTAGTATTTGTAGGATTTAGGTTCTAAAAATTTAGTGATGTATTTTTTTTTTTTTTTTTTAGATTAGAATAGTTAATATAGTTTAGGACTTGCTTTTTATTTTCCAGCTTATTTGCCTAGGTACATTTAGTTTTAAAGTTCACAAAAAAGCCAAAAAGACCAAAAACGGTAGTAGTAGTAGTAAGTAGCTTTTTAAATATAAAAATCTAGCTTATAAAATTAGTTTTTAAGCATTATGATTTTAGCTTATGAGTAGTTCACTTAGTTTGTAGAAGCTTAAGGTCTGTTTTAGCTTTTTGAGTAATTTAGCTTAATTTAATTTTGAGTCTTTTGTTCTTAGTTCTGAGTTTGTCACTTTCATCCTTAGATTCAGATAGCCTTACATGTTTCTAGTTATGATAGCTTGTTAAAAGTAGCTTTAGTATATCATAAGCTATCTGGAACTTCTTTTATTTTTTTAAAATTAAGCTTAATATGAAGCTTGTGCAAAACTTTAAGTCCAAACAAGCAAAAGTGAGCTCAAACCCTCACTTTCTGTGGACAGCTTATTCTTAAGCTGTTTCAGTGCTTATTTGACATTTTCAGACTAATAGTGTAGTTTTAAAGTTGCTTAGAGTAAGGTTTTTAATAAGTGTGGATATTTAGTTTTTGCAAAAAGTGAAAATAAAAAAATAGCAAAAAAGGGGTGTTGTCAGTTTCAAACTCACGACCTCACCTCAAAACCAGTGTTAACAATATGACTACAATAGCTCATCCATTCATTGTTTCTTCACATTTAATTCTTTTGCTACTGGTTTTTTCTTTCCTTTTTTATTATATAGCGTAATAGGCTTATATTAGCTTTTTCCCGGCTTATTTGTTAAGCTGTCAGCTTTTTCTTATTTTTCCTTTGATCTTTATAGCTTTTTAGATTTTCCCTGAATTTTTGGTAATTTTCCATAAAGTAGATTATTTTTAATCATTTATCTTAGGTTTTAATTTCCGAAAATACATTAAAAATAGAAATATTTTTTAGAAAAATACAAAAAAATTGTTTTTAGCATTAGATTAAATACTTTTAGGTTTACATTTAGAAAAATCATTTTCAACACTTTTAGATTATAATTTTCATTTTTGAGCTTTCAATTTTAAGTTTAAAAATAGAATTTTAATTTTAAAAATAGTTAAAAATAGTTTTCTTAGTGCTTATGTTATTTTAGACTTTTCTAAGTTTAAAAATCATTTTTCTTAATTTTTAGAACTTAACTTGCTATTTTCTAGGATTTAATTAGATTAAATTCGTTTTTAATTCATAATAAATTCAAAAATAATCAAAAAAATATTTTTATTTTTCCTAAAATTTTCTTTTGTCCTATTCTAGGTTTAGAATTTTAGTTTGCATTTTTAAGAGTTAATTTGTCTTATTTGCTTATTTGTCGCATCTTATTTGCTTCCGTTAATTAGTTTTATGATGGGTTTTTTGATTGTGGTTGCTTATTTTGTTGTTGCTTTCAATTAGTAGATATAGTTATTCAATCAATCTTTTTCTCATTCAAATTTAATCTAAAATAAGGCGTGGTTTCAATTTTCAAGGTGTTGGGGAAACGACCGGGAAAGCATACTGCCGGTAACATACGTATTATATATTATATTATTTTCTTTTTAGTGTGGATTCTCCTTAAAGGAACTTTGGGAAAGTTCTTAATTGCTGATTTTGGAATATTATAGTATATTTTATATCTAGTAAAATACTGCAATCACTAACCTTGACAGGAAATCCACAACAGGAGGTTGTCAATTTCTTGGTCATAGGTTGATTTCGTGGCAATGCAAGAAGCAAACCATTATGGCTACTTCTACTACAAAGGCTGAATATGTTGCTGCTGCAAAATGCTGTGGACAAGTCTTGTAGATATAGAACCTAATGCTGGACTATGGGTTTAACTTTATGAACATAAGGATTTATATTGACAATGAGAGCACTATCTGCATTGTCAAGAACCCAGTGTCTCATTCTAAACCCAAGCATATAGAAATTAGGCACTACTTTATTAGGGATGCTTATGAGAAAAATCTGATTCAAGTTCTCAAGATACACACTGATAATAATGTAGCTGACCTTTTAACTAAAGCTTTTGATGTTATCAGGTTTAACTTCTTGGTTGTTAGCATTGGAATGATGAATTTATAGCTGCATTGGTTCAGGGGAGGCAAGATGGTATAGTTTGGAGTTGTATAGTTTGTAGATGAATTTTTAGTTAGAAGATGGGTTGTGGATGACATGATGACTTTTGAGGTTCATATGTTGCCTGTCTATTGAAGACATAGTTAACACTGTTGTTATAACACGTTTGTACTGCTGAGCTTAGTTACTATGCTGAGGTAGTTCGGTACTTGGGGTACAAACAATTCATACTGCTAGGTTTTAGTTAATACTGATGAGTCATGTGGATTGGAATTGTCCCTATTGCTTTAACTTGAGAAGAGGAAATTGCTGGGAAAGCTGGATGTTCTTTAAAGTGTTTCTTTTTATCACACACAACAATATGGTCATCAGTTCTCCTTGTCTACAGACATCAAGAACTGCTGTCCAGGAGCAAACGACTTCTGGTAAGTTCTTGTCGAAATCCGGTGATAGTTGATAGTTTACTCAAAACTATATGGTTATCAATGCACATGTTATTTAGCAATAAGTATTGGCTATCCAGGGCTAACGACATCTGGTAAAGAATCATCATCCTTGGAGGCTGCTAGTTTACTCCTCAAAAACTATACCGTCTAATGATCCACCTCTCTTCAAGAGCCTCTGATAAAGAGAATCACTTGTTACCACAACAAAACTTTGTTCTACAAATCCGTTAACATGTCAGAACATGCTACTATACCTATCATTCACCATTCATTTTCCTATCCTCTAATCCCATCTGCTTCTCCTTCATTCACTCAAGATGTTACCTCGAAATCTTCATACCTGAATCCACAAAACTCAATGCTACATTTCCCTCAAACTGCTTTTTTTACAACCTGCTTTTTCACAACCAAATCATCTATCTTCTCACAAACCTGTGTTCTCTTTCAACTGACTAACCTTCTCTGGACAACCTGACTTGGGTCAACTTACCCTAACAATGTCAGTTCACAAAAGTTTCACAGTTCCAAATAGCACTATCTTACAACAATGCAAAATTTCTTATCTAGAGAAGGAAAAAAATATAGAGATGGGTATGAAAGATGGAATATGTCAAGTACTGCCGGATATAGAATGTGATCATAATCTTTAAAGGCTTGTTCAGCAGGGGAACAGTCCAAGAGGTGGGATAAGATGCGAAAAAGGAAAATACAAGTGTTCATCCTCCTGTCTCTTTGATGAGGCATGTTGTGTACAAAAGGGAGAATAAGGTGAGAATTGTGCTTCAGGCTCTACCTGAAGATCATATACCCGATTTTCATCATTTTGATGATGCAAGGGATATTTGGATGGCGGTTAAAGCAAGGTTTGGTGGGAATGAAGAATCAAAGAAGATGAGGAAGACCATGCTCAAGCAGCAGTTTACAGAATTCTCTGTGACAGAAGAAGAAGGCCTACACAAAGGGTATGACAGGTTTCAGAAGATTCTGAGCCAGTTGAATCAAGTGCAGGCAAGGCCAGACAATGATGACATCAACCTGAAGTTTCTAAGAGCACTTCCTTCTTCGTGGTCACAAGTTGCCTTGGCATTAAAAACAAGAGGTGGCCTTGAATCAATGAGCTTTTGATGACCTGTATAAAAAACTAAGGTCACTTGAATTTGATGTCGAATTGGTATAGTTATGGTGTGAAAGTTGCTGCTGCTCCCACTCATTCTGCTTTCATTGGAGCTGCCAGCTCTGGCTCAAAGCTTACTTATTCTGATCAGCAGAGTTTTGTTCCATCAGTTTACCAGACATCTGGTCGTTCTGACAACATAATGGAATGTGTTTTGCATTCTTTTGTTGCTGAGAATGAATCAGATCAAGATATGATCTTTTGAAGACTATTTTACAGGTTGATCAGTTGGAGTGGAGAATTGGACTTAAAGTGGGCAAAATGGCTATGCTCTTCCGTGAGGATTAACAGATTTGAGAAGAAGGAGGTCGAAAGTATGAAACTACAACAATAAGCAACCAGCAGATATGACAGAAGGAAGGTTAGATGCTTCAATGTGTTTCAATGGGGACATTTTGCTGGGGTGTATTGTGAAGACAGTTGTGATAAGGTTAGGTTATTTGCTTTAAGGTCACAAAAGTTTAAGACAGACAAACCAAATGCTTTGGTCTCAGTTGATTCCATGGTGAATTGGTCGGATCATGCGGCAGAAAACAAGACTGGTGAGGTTGAGAAGGTATATGGGATGATGGCTGGACTTCATGCTGATAATGGTGGTGCTGATGTTTCTGAGGCTGCTGCTTTGAGTTTTGCTATGATAGGGGGAATTTCTCCTAAGGTACAAAAATTGTCCCCCTTGGTTTGTGATTCTAAAATTAATGATCTTAATAATATGTATAATAATCTTGATGTATTTATTAATGATTGTTACAGTAAAGATTCTGGCATATCAGATTTCTGTTTAAAACATTAGAATCACAAAAACGATTGGTACCATAAAACTCAGATTGTTTAGAGAAAATATTGGGGTTTTTATTGCTAATCTAGAAACACACAATCACACTGAGTTATACTAAAAATTAAATGCTAGGCACAAAAAGAAGAAAGAAGGGAAGTTAAATATGAAGCGACATTAATAGAGTTTGAAAAGTAAAGGAGTCTTCAAGAACTTGATACAACGTTGAGTAAATAGCTTATGTCTACAAGGAAACTAATATTGGTCTAGGATTAAAGGTAGTTACTTTGGAGAAGATGAAGTGTTTGATTTGTCTAGACCTAGTACCATGTACCCAGAACCTGTTGAGGAGGAGGTTCAACCTCTTTACTCAAGGTTTGTCAAGGCTGGGGAGATGCATGCAGTTCCTCCCTCCATCACTGGAACTTATATGCCCACCCCATACAAGTCTGACATAGAGGAAACACAGGTAAGTTATGGTTCAAAGTCTGATAACAAAACTTCTGAAACTATTCAGAATCTAATGACTTTGTCTCTTGTGATACAGTGCTGTTCTTCAGACTCAGAGACTTATGCATCCTGTGATTCAAGCCTCAAGTCAAAGACAAGGACTTCCACCTGCTGTTGATATCAAGAATTTGCAGAGTCTTGATGTTGAAGAACCAAATTCCACTGCTGGCGGTTTTTTTCCTAGTTCTTTCTTGTTGGAGAATGTAAAATCTCCTAGGATTTTTTGTAATAAAGTGGAACTGAAAACAATAGGAATGTGTGTAAAACAATTCAGTGCGTGTTTAAGAATTGTTTGTTTGTGGTAGTATAATTGCATTGATTAAAGATTGTGACTTTTATAATTGTGTAGATTTTGTCGTTGTAAAATCTAAAGCAGCAATGTTCCTGTTTGGTAGTAGGACTTCCGTATGCTTTTTGTTATCTGCTGTGTGGATATGTCCTGCTACTAGGAACAGACCCAGCATGTCCATTTCTGCTGGTAGACCATATATCCTACTGGAAGGGGTTTTGGACAGGCAGTACATCGTGCCGCTGCTCAATCTAATCCTGCTGGTTGGTCTAAAAGCCCAGCACCTGTTTCTGCTGGTAGACCAGTTTTTGCTGGTTGTTTAATTGCTGCTACGACATATTTCAGACCCATCATTGTTATTTTTATATAAATATGTATTGGCTGAATTATATGACCTATGTATATGAATGAGGGAGATGGGTACTGCTGTTAAGACTCATGCATGTTACTCTTGGAGGAATAAAAGGACCACATTTTTGGGGGTCAAGAGTATGGTGGATCTATCAATCCTCATGGTTTCCACACTTAATGATCCACAAGGCAGGTTAGTCAGAAACTGGCTTGGGGTTCTCAAGGTATACTAATATTGTTGTTGTATGATTTGTAGGGTGATCCTAGTACAGATAATGACATAGGTATAGTTGACAGTGGTTGCTCAAGAAGTATGACAGGAAACAAGGAGAAGCTTGATGATTTTGTGCAGGTCAAGGGAGGCATTGTTAAATTTGGAGCGTGGAGATGGTGAATATCGGAAAAGGCACATAAGGGACATCAAAGCTTGACTGTTGAAAATGTCTATATGTTGAAGAGCTTGCAACACTTTAATTGTTCTCTGTGTATACACAAATTTGTGATAAAAAGACACAAAGTTCCTTTCACAGTATGATTGTTTGGTGCTTACAGAAGAATTCAATTACTGATGAAACGTCAGGTGGTAGACTCAGAATTCCTAGGGAACGTGGATCTCGTACACCCTTCAGCATCTCAGAACTACAACCAGAACAAAATGTTACTTGTTTAGTAGCAAAAGCATCCTTGGATGAATCCACCAGATGGCACAGAAGGATGGCTCATGTGAACTTCAAAACAATCAACAAGTTAGCTAAGGAAGGTCTGGTTGATGGGTTACCTCTCAAGGTTCTCCATATGAAACAACAAACTGTGTTGCTTGCAACAAGGAATTAGTAACTTAAGGCTTCTTACAAGCAATATTTTGCTGTGAGACTTGTATGAAAGTCTACAACTACGCATATGGACCTTTTGTCTACCAATATAAGGAGTATTGACCAGAAAGTATTCTTAGTGGTTATGATGACTTTAGCAGGTTTACTGGACTTTTCTTTTTGGGTACTAAGGATGAAACATGTTTTGTCCTTCAGAATTTTATTGCCTTATTAGGAAAACCAGCTAAATAAAATGGTTGATGGAATAAGATGTGATCATTGGGACAGAGTTCAAAAATGCAAAACTTATAGAACTTGTGGGGAAAAGGAAATAAGGGGACTTTAGTATCCCAGAACCCCACAACAGACTGGCGGTTGCTGAGAGGAAAAATGGACTTTATAGAGGCTGCTAGAAACCATGTGGGCTGGACTTCTAAATACCTACATGTTTTGGACTGAGGCTGTTAGCATGGTTGATATGTTTTAAACAGGATGTCTATTACTAATCCCATAATATAAACCTTATGAAATTGATATCTGGGATGGTTCCTCAGAATAGGTGCATTTAACCTTTTGGGTGTCAAGTAATCTTTCTTAATATAAGTGGACTATTTGGGAATTTTAAGGGTAAATAAAGCTGTGAAGGTTATCTTGTTGTTAGCTCCAAATAGCAAGGCCTATAGGGTTTATAATTTATCTAACAAGAGGGTAGAGGAAACCATGAATTTGAGATTTTAGAAGATAAACCCAATGTTCAAGGAAATTGGTCAATGAATGGTACTTTGACTTGACTTTTTAATGTAATTCATTAGGTTATACTCGTTTTAAAACTGACAAACCTGCAGGTACACAAGAAACTAACATAAATGCAGGTACACAAGATCATGACTCAGATTCAGAAGTGGATGAGCAAGTGATAGTGGTTCCTTCATTTCCTTCTAACGTTTTGAGGTCTTCTTCACAGGCACATGGTCTAGGTTATGGAAACGCAATGCAGATTATGCAGAAGAGCTTGTAAGTTTCAACGAACAAGAATATGAAGCAAGGACGCAGTGCACGTTATGGTTATTTGTTCTACTAAGAAACAGCAAAAATACTAAGTTCAAGTGAAGCCTGAAATCGAAACCAAGGTGTTTCTGCTGATAGGGATCCTGCTGGCATTGATTCTGCTGGTGGTGTATCTGCTGGTAGTGCTTCTGCTGGTAGTGATCCTGCTGGTGGTAATCCTGCTGGTAGTTTTCAACCTGCTGGTAGTTATGAACCTACTGGTCAGGGCAATCCTGCTGTCAGTACATCTGTTTCTGCTGACTTCATTCCTGTTCATGCTGATGAGTCTACACTTCCTCTAGTCAATGCATTGGGTCAAGTGAAAACACTAACATTCAAGTCCTTTGTTGTCGTTGCAAGGGGATATTCATCTGGATTTCACCTTTTCCTACTTATGATGATGATTTTAGTGCTACTCTTAAAAATTTAGCACCTGCTGTGGAAGTGAATCCAGTTCCCTTACAAAAAAGGGTGTGAAACATAATTCATCATCAGTCCAGATTTTGGATGATCTTGCTTTCCAGTTTGCAAGAAGCAGAGCTCAAAAATCAAGTTGGTGAAAGTGCTTTCATGGGATACTATTCAAGATCAACAAAGGACCAATCATACAAAACAACTTCATTGTTCTGTTGCTGCTTTCATTTCTCAGTTAAGAACCTACTAGTTTAAGCTAAAGGACTTGAGGATCCGAGATTGGGTTGCTGCTATGCAAGAGAGATGCAAAGTTTTCATGAAAAGAAATTATGGACACTTGTCCCTTTACTGATGGCAAAAAATGCAATAAGGGCAAAAATGAGATTTTGAAGAACAAGAAGGGATGGATAGAGGAATAGTTGTAAGGAATAAAGAAAGGTTTGGGTTGTACAGGGACACAGACAAGAGGAGGGCATTGATTTGATGAGGTATTTGCACAGTCGGCCAGAATTGAGCAATCAGACTTCTTTTTGGCTTTGCGTCTTATATGGGCTTTTGGGTATATCAGATGGTGTTAAGAGTGCTTTCTCTATGGAGAAAATTGAAGAAGAAGTGTATAGTACTCTAACCTAAAAAAGCTTTGAAGATCCTTACTTCCAAAGCATGTATACAGAGTGGTTTAAAGCTTTGTATGGACTCATCAAGCACCTAGAGCCTGGTATGCAGATTTCTGCTTTTCTGTTACAGCCACAATTACAAAGAGGTTATATTGACAAGAATTGTTCACTACAAGAAAGATTCTAAGGATATACTTTTGTACAGGTATATATGGATGACATCTTTTTTGGGTCAACAATAAGCCTTAGGTGTGAAGTATTTGAGGTGTTGATGAAGGAGATTGAAATGAGTATATGGGAGAGATGAATTTTTTTAGGTTACAGGTGAAACAGTTGCTGATTGTATTTTATCAGCAAGACCAGTCATGTTAAAGACATTGCTTACAAGTTTGACATGGATCTGTAAGGAATGCAACAACACCCTTATGAAGCTGTAAGGACCAATTAAAGATGAAAATGACCTCCAGTTAATGTATAGTTTTACAGATCCATGATTGGTTCACTTTGTATCTCACAGCTTTAGACCTGGACATAATGTTTGCAGTTAGTGCTTGTTAAAACATCAAGTTACTCCACTGA
Source organism: Tanacetum coccineum (assembly GCA_026074375.1). Lineage (NCBI taxonomy): Eukaryota > Viridiplantae > Streptophyta > Magnoliopsida > Asterales > Asteraceae > Tanacetum > Tanacetum coccineum. The sequence goes on along the minus strand of BQNB010015701.1, from coordinate 47,731 downwards.
CTTTATTGAATGCAGTCAAGAAGTCTTCAAGTATCTAAAGGGCAACCAAAATTAGGTTATGGTACCCTAAAGATATCCTTTCAGTTGGAAGCCTTAACAGTGACAGTGTTATGCTTGGTTCTCATGGTGATAGGAAATCCACCAATGTGGGATGTCAATTTCTGGGCAGAGGGTTAATTTCATGGCAGTGCACAAGAAGCAGACATTGTGGCTACGTCTTCAACAGATAAGCCGGCGTATGTGCTGCTGCTGCTGCTTGTGGATAGGTACTCTGATGAGAACCAGTGGTGGATTTTGGATTAACTTCATGAATACCAATTTCTTCTTAGACAACCAGAGCACATTTGCATTGTGAAAGAAACCCAGTCTTTCATCAGAGGACCAAACATATTGAGATTAGGCATCACTTTATAAGAGATGCCAATGAGAAGAACTTGATACAGGTGCTGAAGATTCACACAGATGATAATGTGGCTGAATCTGACTCAAGGATTTGTTGGACCAAGATTTGAGTATCTGGTGGTCCATATTGGGATGGTGGAATCCTACTTTTCATGAATTGAGGGAAGGTATTAGCCCTAAGGGAGCTTGTTGTTGTATGTATATTCTAACTTTCTTGCAGGTGGATATGGTGTTTTATGGGATATTATTTTCTTGTGATTGCAGGTAGTCAATACTGTTGCTAGTTGTATATCCTTCCTGCTGGCTGCTTTGTTTTTGTTGGTAGCTATGGATTATGCTGATGGTTCCGTGTTCATGCTGGTAGGCATATTTCTGCTGGTGGATCCATTTCTACTGATAGGGTGTGTGTTCCTGCTGTCTGCATGGTTTCTGCTGTTGGTTGACTCTTTCTGCTGGCTGACTACATTCATGCTGCTGGAGTTGTTTATGCTGTCAATACATCTATTTATGCTGCTGAACCGGTTTGTGCTGGTAGTATCAAGTTCCTGCTAGCTGACTTATTTCTGCTGGTAGTAACCTGTTTCTGCTGTCTCAACTTCGTTTCTGCTGTGCTCAGTTAGATACTACTGGTTGGTTAATCTCTGCCACTAGTCACTTGGTTTCTGATGGCAGTCTCCAATCCTGCTGGTGTAACAATGTATCTGCTGCCTGAATAGTTTGTGCTGCTCACATATTTATTCTGCTGCTTGACTTGTTTCTGCTGATTTTAAGAGCGATTAATAATGTTTGACTTTCTACCTGCTGGTCTTAATATGAAAGTTGAATAGTTTTCGTTTTCAATTACACGGTGATTGGCGGTTACCACTTGCCTGCACAGGTGGCATACAAGTTGCTTTTCACTTGATTAATTCAACTTCCAAGGTTACCTTTTTACCAATCAACTTAAAAGGTTCTCTTTTGATACATTGGGCAAAATTAACCTAATAAATCACAAATCAATTTTTCGTCTTTCCCACTCATACACCAACCTCTCTTACCTCTGTACACTCTGTATCTTCAACTTTGGTACTTCAACTTAACTGACATCATCAAAATCACCAATGGCGGACCTTAGTACAAATATGACACAACGAAGCTCGCCTACTTGAGGATAGGGACAAAGAGTGTATGCGTAGTGACTATTCACTGTGATATCCTCAGTTAATTTTGGACCATTCTCCATTAAGGAGCGAGGCTTTGACACATGACCCCTCCGGTCCGTGTTTGACTCATTGTAAACATTTTTGGTGCAACATCTAGCGGGTTCGCCTAAATTGGCTGTTGGTCTCATGGTACCCAAGGGGTGTGGTGGCATGGGGGGAGGGCTGATGGGTGACGGGGGGGGGGGTGGGCAGCGGGGTGCGGCGGGGGGGTGGGGGGAGAAGTGGATGGGTCTGAGTGAGGTGTTTGTTGGGGGGGGTGGATCGCTAGGGGGTGGGGGGGGGGGGTGTAAGCGGAGGGTGAAACTGGGCTGGGTCTGCTGTTCTTAGGGAGAGTGACTCATGGCAGATTGTTTGTCGTTGCGGAGTCTTTGCGGGAACATGATAGGAGCAAAGATTTAGCAATACATTTGGCAACTCCCGCTATGACATACATAATCGTCATAGCATGGACACATGATATTTTGCTCAGGGGCGAGAGCACGGATAATAGAGTGAGGATGCTGTAGAAACGATGTTGTGGTGTTCAACCGGACACACATAAAACAGAAACAGCAGACGACCTATAGTGGCATACTACTACTAGTATTCATAGAGAGACACCACGAACTATCATCCTTTAGACGAACTGATCTAGGCCGATTTCTGGAGCATACACGTATAGCATTGGTCTGGAGCCGGCTAAGGCTGGAAGTTGGAATTTAATTTCCAAGTTCCATTGCCACGGCCCTTATTTCTTTATTATCGACTTGGTAGGAGGTGATATACTTTTTCTCGATTTATTTTAGAAGGGAATGATTGCGAATGTTAAGACTAAAAAGAGATAAATTTTTAATGTACTACGGAAGTTTTTATTACAAAGTGCTTGTGGCCATAGAGACAACTGACTGCGAACCCCTCGACCCACTTTTTGGTTTTAACTCGGAAACTGTTTTCAATATGAAATTTAAATGGAGGGTAGAGAATACCATTTGACACCACCCAATGCTTGCCATTGCTGCTGCTAGCGATGCTGCTGATGAGAAAATGCAGCCTAGCCCATAGAAGCTGCTGGGGTAGTGACGCGCTGAGGCATCACCCTGAACCTCACTCCCTCCGGTTTCCCCTGTTAGGGAACCCACACCGAATGAGGCAGGCCTGAGGACAGAATGGGGTAGGTCCCTAACCCTGTCTCACCTCTTAGTGACTGGAGACCATGGCCTTCGTTACCTGACACGATTCTCCCATTAGGGTCCTACTCGCTTTAGCTGCGACTCACCTACCCCGGCCCGCGTCAGACCTTTATTTATGAGGCTGCCATGTAGGGTTTGGCCGCTACACCTATACCAGCTGGTATGTGGTACCCTGATGAGTCCTTCGAACGCGAATTTTATTTTTGGTCCCCAGCCCAGACCCTCTGATTTTTATTAACCCAGACCTTGAGGAACCCGTTATCATTGGGTCCCGCCACCTAGGAGCCTGACTAACTATATTGAGCCTGGTGGACATTGGATAATCTTCATTACCATGGAAGGAGTGACACCATTCATTGGGTGTGAGTTCCATGATGGAGTACACCTGTGGGCCGCAATGATGCTCCACCCAACAGCCGATGCTGCTGGTAGGGCAGAAGACCCTCACTCTACTACAAGTTGTATCTTTCAAAGGCTTGAACAAGGTGTATGGTGGGTATCGACTCATTTGGAAACAGATGCTGGAACCTTAAAGAGAGCAATCCGTGGGGGGACGCTATATTTTGACACTTTTATCTCGAGTAAAGAAGTATTAAAGAAAGGTTAAAACAGTATGGTGAAGACAGCACGTTTTGTGTGGGTTATGACCCCTGCTCGACAAAAGGGATTGGATATTCAGGAGATGTTGATCCGTTGAAGGATTATTCACGTTTGGTCATCAGAAGCTCTAGGTCGACGATCAACAGCGTTCCCTCTGAGGATATGGAGGAGACGCGAAGGAGGCGGAGGTTTCCTCTTCGGCGTAAGAGGTCGTGTCTAAATCGACAGTGCCAGGTACAAAAGATTAATACTTCAGCTTTGTGCGCAGTATTTCCATGCTCCTCCTTTCTGCTGATGTTCCTTCCTCTATGCAAAATCTCTAATACTGCTTGTCTCTGCTGTTGCTGCTGATAAAGGGCAAAGGCTCCTATCCAGAATGGATAGTCCTGCTGAATTTCTATGCAGAAGATGCTCAAGCCGAGGTAACGTTTAGAAGAAGAAACAGGCTATGAGTGCTTTGGTGTCAAAGTATACGGGCTGAGGAGTTTAGCTAAGGAGGACTTACCCGAATGTTTCTGAGAAGAGACGGTCAAAGGAAATTAGACTGATCTTATGATGCGTAATGACGAGAAACAATTGGTTTGAATTTGATGATGCAAGGTTGTGGGTCAAATCCTGGCATTGGCACGCAGGTGTTGTATAGGAGACGGTATGTAACCGAGGGCACACGTTTGTTGAGCGCAGGACGTGTCTATTAAGGAAAAGAAGAAGCGAGCCCTGGCAGATTTACGATAAGATTGTGGAGCTCTCAAGGGTAGCCGGTGTTGAAGCAATCTGGCGAGGGTGCACACTAATTGATGCTAAACTTGGTAACAATCAGAGGTGTGGGCAGCTCAATAATGGTACTATCACGGATGAAATGCTTAGTTCAAGGCTATGTCTAAACAACAGTTTGAGTGTGATAAGAACGAGCGATATAGCAGATGTCTGTGAACAAGGAACGCTTGTAGAGTGCTCAGTAATAATCCTATATTCGACCCAAGCCTGCAATTCCGAGCCTCCTTCTAAAAGAACAACAGGGTTTGAAGCAGCGCGTCTTCATAGCCACTTCTAATGTTCCTGCGTGCTACCATATGACACAACCTGCTGGTGAGTCATGATTGCAGTCGTTGAGGTAGTAGTTTCCAATCCAGCTGTGGTTCAGCTCCTCCTTTGTCTGGCTCTGCTACTCTGCCACTTCTGCTGGTGTGGTGTATTTGTTATTCCTGCCTCGCCTGTTCCTCTACTTCAGTCAGCAATGGATTCTGCTGGTTCACACCATGGAGAGTGGAGTGTTTCACCATTGCAATTCTACTGAAATAGTTCTTCCCGACACCTGTCTCTACTGATCACATTACCAATTGATGTTCAGTTTGAATCCACATCCAGGAGGAATGGCTGAGTTTTTCTTAGGATAGTGATTGAGGACGACAAGATATGTATGTACTCGAGTATGCTCAGACCTGACTCGGATGACGAAGTGCAAAGCTAGAGATCTTATCTTATAGGGGTCAGTCTATCTCTGGTTCATGAGTTTATTGTGGTGGACAAATTTGTAGGAGTCTGCATGAGTTAAGGTTGAAACTGTTTTCTTGATTATGCGCTCTTTCTCCTCCGTCGGTCTCGTCGTAAACAGTATTGGGTGTGAGAGGAGATGACATTCTCTGGGATAGACCTGGTTGAGTAGACTTTTTCAGCTCTGAGGAGCGAGAGTGATGATTACATGGAGAATTATAGTCCCTCCACTTCCATACGGTGAGATTTCAAAGACGGGAATGATGGTGAGTTGTCCGGCCGAGGTAACAATTACATCCTGTTTGATTATACAGTAGAAAAGGAGGCGAAGTGACTTTGACCAAATTTGGAAAGAGTTGTCTGACGCATCTACGTTTATCGTGAGGGATCTCCCTTTCTTTAACGCGACGTATAACAGGACATTCGCTAAACCCGAGGATGCGGATATTTGGTTTTAGACCGACTAGAGGGATGTCAATCAGTGGATGTGTCAGTCCGCTTCATTCTGATGACGGTAGAAAGCTTTTGGAGAAGCACAAGATGATAAAGGTTGTCGACAAGCTGGGAAGGTTGTATCCCAAAAGCTCTGTTCATGTCCTGGATTTAACGGATGGGAAAACGGTGTATATGTTTGTGGACAAGTTCTATCCTATCCGAGCTACACTGCTTGAAAGGATGTTACGTCACAGGCTCACAGTTCCACCCTCATACTGTCGGGATGTTGTTGTTGCTGGGAGTGTTATTCAGACGATTCAAGCTGGTTTACGGGAATCCTATGAGTGTCTTGCATCTGCTCCTATGTAAGTTTGTGTATTAGTTAGTGTTTGTTTTCAATAGTTTCGTTAGTATTATTATTATTTAAAAAAAAAACAGTGTACTCTTAGTTAGTTTTATTGACAGTATAGTGTTGTATACCTTTGGTGTTAGTGCTTGCACTGCACGACAAATGGTTTTCAGCTTCAACCAAGGCTAACAGCGCTAGAGTAAAGAGTTCTGGCTCACCCTTGAAATGACTTTGTGGTAACCAAGATCCTGTTGATGGTTTGCCAGGTTACCAAAACTGGAGTGTTACTCATTATTCCATGATTTCCTGTGGGATAGAAAATGGCTAAGTCCCATGAGCAAAGCGGCTCTGGTAAAGACCTCTCAACTAGCCCGTATTATAGTTGGACGCATTTACAAAAATTTATGGTTTTTTCAACTCACCATATTTGTCTAAGTGAATAGTTGACTAGTCCATAAGATTATGGCTTATGGTAAAGACGTGCATAATTCCCATATTAGAGGTATGACACTTTACCCAAAAAGTGGATGGTCCATCAACTCACAAGTAGTCATGACAAAAGGATTTGATATGGTTCTCAATCCACCATGAATTTACCTTTTCTATGTGCCAAAGGAATGATTATAGTTTTTACTGCTGATGAAGACTGCAAGAAATATTCTAAGTCATTACTACTGCTAGTTGTAAAGTTACTACTACTAGTATTAGTTACTACTGCTAGAAGAGTTTCTGCTGCTAGTTATTAGTTAGTGCTGTTAGTATATATGTTAGTACTGCTTATGTGATAAGAATGAGATATTTTAGGAAAAGATATGTATGTATAGAAAACGCGTTGTAAGCCCATTAGGGTTCCTTGGTGTATAAAAGGAGACCCTAGGGCATGTAATTTAGTATCTCTCATCATATATCTCATCTAGAAATCGTTTTCATATAGGTTCAAGGTATGTATAACCCTAACACTATCAAGAGTGTTCGTATTAATATATTGAGGCTGAAAGTTTGGTATTATACAATCTTGTTTGTTATTTTTTTATTACTTATTCTTTTTAGTATCATATACTAGATTCCGCATAGTCTTTGATATATTCAATCAAAGTTTCTACCATAGTTGTCTTGGATTTATTCAATACAACTAAGCCTTTTACAAGCTAAGCAAGATCTATTCAAGTGGGATCAACACTAACTTATCGCTTAACAGCTATTTATATACTAGTAGTCCACTGTTGAAATCTTTGCTAAAGGAATCAGAACGTTATGTGTAATCCTAGATCACCTGTTACTCTACCTATTCACTAAACCAAAGGCAAAGATAGGTCAATATTTGTAATCTTATTATTTTAGATATAAAAATGGTTGTATGTAGTTCTATCCTAGACTCTAGTTAACGCGATATTTGTATTCCTAGATCCAATTGAATGATAGGTTAAAAACATACTTAAGCACATAAACGAGTATGAAGTGATAAACATAATCAACACGCAACGAATAAGCAAACAATCAATATAAACAAACCAAACATTGAATTATCATAAACATGGCTAATACCTAAATGTATTAGGCAATAGTCATTGTAACAATACACGAATTCATAGATGAACGATTAAAGTACATAAAAGTAACCCTAACCGAACGTGTATACAGAGTGTAGAGATTACAAGAGTTTTCCTATGGATTGGAGCACTTTGCAGGACCTTCTTGGCTTCTTAGATCTTCTGAGAATCGAACTTGGTGGTTAAAAGCATACCTAAAACTGAGTTTAGGGTTTTGTATTTATAGAGTCTGGAAAAAGGTCGATTCGTCGTATTGAAAGGGTTCAATATAGTGTATTGGGGTAACTTGGTGTGGGCTCTACGAATATTATAATTTAGAATATTTACAAACTGTCAGTGAATACGACGTATGAGTCTTTTGGATACGGCGTATAGCTCTCTTTTCATCATGGATGTCTTGTGAATTTAGGGCACGGATACGCCGTATCTTCTTGATGGATACGGCGTATTAAGGTAAAACCAGTTGTTCTTCTTCGTCGACCAAAGTATTATATACGCCGTATTGATGATGTGGATACGGCGTATTCTTAAAAGTAGCAATGTGCTTTAGGTTCATTCAAAGTCTTTAGATACGGTGTAATGCTTTCTAGAATGAATACGGGTGTATTGGTTGTCGAGAATCAGTATACTTTTCTTGAAACTCTTTTTCCCATTATGCTCCAAAGTGCGTGCCTTATAGCTAACTTTCACCAAATGCTCGATAAATACTGCAATTAATAAATATAATCGAACAAGTACCAATTCTTATATAAAATAATGTAAAACAAGCAATAAAGACAGGATAAATGATGCAAAAAATAGACGTTATTTGATTCATTAGGTTGATTGTCACCGATAGAGGTTATACTAGAGTAAAAGCATCGTGTCCATGGATTTCGCAAACATGGCGCCGTACAGAAGCTATAAACGCCACCCATCCTAAACAGTATATATCATGGTGTCTCTCTCTCTCTCTCTCTCTCTCGTTTCTTCAACCTCTCTTCTCACTGGCATTTCTCTTCTCTCATCCTCTCTCTCTCTCTCTCTCTCTATCTATCTATCTATCTTTCGAGTTATTATTCAAATAGCTAAGTAGATCAACACACCACTCGGTTTCTTTTAGACTTGAAGTTTTAGAAACTTTAAAGAAGTCAAGAAGATGGTATTCACCCCATTCTACGGTTCTACAATTGCTATCAGGGCGTTTTACTTAAATTTTCAAGCGCTAAATCTTTCCCAAGAAATTGTTTTAAGTTGAAACTTCTTTTTCAAAAATCTGAAATCCTAACTCCGGTTTTTGAAAAAGTTAAGTAAAGATCCATGGCTCAAGAGAACTATGTCGATGGGTACTCAATACAAAGATTACCTTTTCTAGAAGCCGACAGACTTTTGCTTTTGGAAAACCCTCTTTGAGACTTATATTAAGTCCAAAGATATTGACTTATGGCAAGTCATTCAAATTGGTGACTTTATTTTCATGACGAAAGATCCAAAAACAAAGATTGAAGTTGAAACACCATGTGAACTTCTCAAAGATGATCAAAACAAGCAACTCGGCAAAAACAACGAAGCCAAGATGACTCTTTACAACGCCCTACCTCGTAAAGAGTACGAACAAGTCTTCATGTGTAAAACCGCCAATGAAGTATGGCATACACTTATCATCACTCACCAAGGCAATTTACAAGTCAAGGATTGCAAGATTGATCTTCTTACTCAAGAATATGATAAGTTCTAAATCTCGAATGAAGAAAATATTGATAGTGGTTTCACACGATTTAATCCTATTGTTACGAGTCTCAAATCTTTAAATCAAGACTACTCTAGCAAGAATCATGAGAGGAAGTTTCTTCGTGCTCTCCTGTTGAAATGGAGAGCAAAGTTGATGGCCATTGAAGAAGCCAAAGACTTGGCTACACTTCCTCTTGACGAGCTGATCAGGAACCTCAAATTCTACGAAATGATCTTGGAAAATGATGGTGTAACTTCCAAGACCACAAAGGAAAAGTTTAAATCTTTAGCTCTTAAATCTAAAGTCACTAGAGAACAAACTAGTGATGATAGTGATAGTTAAGGAGGAAGTGACGAAGACTTAGATGAAGATGAAGTCGAAGCATTCAAATTGATAACAAGGAACTTTTGTAAGTTCTTCAGTAAGAATAATCGATTCAAGCGTGGCAATCGTTTTAGCAATAGGGCTAATAGATTCGGAAGAGGCCGCGTAAATGGTTTTGGGAACAAAGGCGGAGAAAGCTCAATACAAAGGTGAGGTTGTTATAACTGCGGGGAAGAAGGTCACTTCATTGATGAGTGTCTAAAGCCCAAGGAGAACAAGGCTTTTGTCAGAGGAGCTTGGAGTGATAGTGAAGATGGTGATGAGCCTCAAAATGATGCAACTTGTCTCATGGTGGTCGACACTCAAGAGGTACAACCTAAACCTTCTACTTCTAATAATAATGTAGATTTATTTGAGTTGTAAAAGGAGAATGAGTGATAACGATCCAAATATACATAAAATAACCCTCATAAATATGTAAATTATCTATGTAAATATATTAAATATCACATGTTTAGACACTTATTTGTTAAATAGTTGTTTTAGGACTAAAGATCAAGAAAATGACTGGAAATGCAAGAAATATCTGTTAAATGCTCTAACGATTGTTAAATGAAGAATCTAGAAGAAGAATTAAATAAAGAACAGCCAAGTGCGGCGCACTTCTTAGGAAGTATGGCGTACTTATGAACGGGGAGAGAGAAAATTTAATGTTAAGGCTAAGTACGGCGCACATTTTAGAATGTGCGGCGAACTTAGCATTGCAGTAACTCCAAATCATTATGGCTTGCATTGAAGTTGAGACCCTTCACTCACCCAAAACCAACGAAGTAGAGGCTATATAAAGGAGCCAAATCACAGCATTTTCATATCACTCTCATCTCAATTCACATATCATTCTATCAAAAATCAAAGAAGTTCTCTCAAGAAGAGGTTTGGAAGAGTTTTAGGATTTGGAGTGAACGTACTCATAGTTCATCCAGTTTTTGGGTTGTAATCCATTTTAGAGAGTGTTAGTAAGGTTATTTCGAAGCTATAAGCAATTGTAACAGAATCGTTCATAGTTTTTGGGTTTTCACTTTGAATATAAAAAGAAGTTATTGGGAAATTCATGTGAAATCATCAAGCTTTGCTCTTGAATTTAGTATAATCTTGTTTCTCTTGTGTGTTATGATCTTTTCTGAGTTCAAGATGAATGTTATGTGTTTGATCTTAATCAATATGGAGTAGTCGTATATGTTTATTTGGGTTTAACATGATAAATTCGATGTTTGATTATCCGGATACTTGTTATATGTTTGATTAACCATATATGATGGAAATAGGTCAAAAGGCTCTACCTTTGTGTTTACATTTCGCGTTGTTTGTCTATGGCAATTCGATATTGGTCTTGTGAGAATTGACTAATAAAATGTTTATCAAACCGGATATGAACACGTTTAATACTTCATCTCATGTCTAATGAAATTGATTAAGGAAATTTATCATTATCACCTTCATACATGAATATCTCTTTATGTATTTTATATATTAAAGATTAAAGGCCGAAATAATTCTATCTTATATAAAATAGTTAATTGTTTGAATGATTATCCGTCTACTCTTACTTTTATGCTTAAATTCATGTTTTCATTATTACTTGCATGTTTGATCCATTGTCCTTATCCCAAATAAACATCACTTTAATAATCTTGAAATACATTAAACCAATTATCTTTGAATTAAGTGACAAATTTGAAGATACCTTTCTGCAAAACCTACTGACTTTTCTAAGATACATCAATCTCATGGAACGACTTGGTCTTACCCTAAATCTATACTATAAACGGGGGTTTATACTTTACCCGTGCGTTAGTTTGAAAACCAAATTAAACTAGTCTTATAAATTTAAAGCTTTCATAACACATCAATGAGGAACTCCTGATGCGGTTGTCGTTAGACTTTAACAAGAAGTTTTACAACTCCCTAGGCAGTGTTCCTAATCGTTGCAGTGTAGTATAGGCAAGACTCGGGGGTTGTTATCGTTCTCTAGGGGAATAGGTTGGGAAGGCTCGAACAGGGCTTAGCCGAGATCTACGGGATTGAAAGGAGATTATTTTTGTATTTTTATATTTTATAGAAAGCAGTAAAATCAATCGTTTGAGAGGTTGTTCATTAACTAATTAATTAACCTAAATATAATCTATACTACTGGTGATAACTTTATGATAAGATAGTGCATTTACTTAATCATGCATTACTCATTAGATTGCTTCTCCTAATCCTGTTGCCTTGTCACACTCGTGATGATCTGTGTAAGTATTTCCTAAGTCATGAACGAATTACACGAACCCGCCGTCTATTTAATATTCCGTTAAGGCAACACAAGTAAGGTAATATGAAGACAATTTCAAGGTCCCTAAGAGTATATTAAATGCAATTAAAATATCTTAAGAGGGAACAACTATATTGGGGGTAAGTTTGTAATACCCGAAAATATTAGAAATAAGATTTCCAGTTTTTTTTAATATAGTTCTTGATACTATCCATCATTTTGTAAATGTCTAAGGTCTTATTAGAACAATAAGAAAGTAAATGGGGTTATATGTGTGGGTAACAAAATATAAGAAAAGGAACGTGGAAAGAACTAGTCAATCGGATGTAAATATTTGATTTTCAAATCAATTGGGCCTTTCATGAAGTTATGTGCTAACTCACCCTTAAACACAACGTGAGCCTGATATGTGAGAAATCACATATCCTTCCTATATCAAAAATGGCCTTAAAATGATCAAAATGTGCAAAAATATGCTTGTATTTGTGTATTTGGTTATTTATGATGTGTAGGTATGGATATTGCAAAACCGGTCAAAACACGGGCAAACACGGACACGGGAACGGATATAGTACACAAGAGCCGGGAGATTGCTATCAATGGTCAACATTTGGTCAACTATGGTCAACATGCTTAATGGCAAAATCCTCAAAATACCATAACAAACCCTTAATGTTAGATCATAATACAAAAATAGTCCCTAAACCCTAACACAGTTATCTCCTTTTTATTAAAGAGATAACGGTCGTTATCTCTTATTTAAACTCAAAACAATTAAACTGACCCATTTCTTTTATTAACATCTCAAGCCCAGGTCAAAGCCTAGACCCCAGGTCAAACAACAAGTAAGAAAAGAAAATAAGGGCGGGAAAGTCTGTTTTTACTGTTCATCGTCTTTACTATTCATCATCTCTCTCATTTTACCCTGCATAAAAAACAAAGGGTAAATCTCAATTGACTACGTGGCTAAGAGATTCGAGTACTAAGCATTGAGTTGGCAGAGCAAAACGTCATCAAGTGCTCTCATTGGCTAGAGGATCAAGGAATGACATGGTGGATTCAAACAAACACACCAAAAGATGGAAATTTACACTGAAAGCAAGCCTAAAGAAACGCACTCACTCCCAAAGAGTAGGATTGCCAGCTTGGCAATCCGTGTGCCTAAATCTAATCCAATGGTCAAGAAGGGGCATCCAATGATTGGATTAAATGAATGGTTGAGATCTAAAGCTCAAGGGGAGCGTGTAAGAAGCCTAGAAGCATCCTCCAGCCCCTATAAATACAAGGCTGCCTCACTCACAAAGATTATCTAGCTTAATTTAGGAATAGTGTAAAATTAGCTTTTAGCTTATTGTAATTTTCTAGCTTATTGTCATTTAGGTCTTTGTAATTTTCATTTAAAAAGCTTTGTAATCTGTTTTAATTAATAAAAGTTTGCACTTCACTTTTAATCTTGTTCAATCCTGTTTTTACTTAATGTGCAATGATAAGCAATATGGTTTGATAAATCTCAATAAGCTCTTCATAAGCTGTCTTGGTTCACTACTCAAGCTAGCTATATACTCATTTAAGTTCTTAAAGCTTAAATGAGCTTAATAACTCTCAAAATTCACTCTCAAATATACCAAAGCTTATTAAGGAAGGGAAACCAGACATGGATGGGTTTCCAGTACTACACCAGCTGGAACTTGTTGATAGCTCAAAAGAGCATTTATAAGCCTTGTTTTGTACAAAGGCAGTTGTAAGTCCTCTCTTTACATTTTATAGCTTAGAATTGCATTTTAGCTTATTACTGCTTAATAATAGCTTATTTCTATTTAGATTAGCTTATTGATGATTAATATAGTTGTTAGATACTTAATGTGTTTGCTTGTTAGATTAAGATCTTAGTTTGCATTTATTTGTTTTAAAACTGTCATAAAAACCAAAAATAATAGCATAATGAAGTTGTTTATTGTTCTAGCTTATTAGTTAGTTCAAATCTGCTTATTAGGTCTTATTATAGCTTATTAATATCTGGTAATAAGAGTTTGAGCTTAATTTCTTTATCTTAATAGCTAAATATGAATCAAAGTATCTTAAAGGGGTGTTTGGGTCAAGAAGTACTAACTTAAATTAGTACTGCTAGACTCCATTCAATTCTTTAAAGTGTCTTTTAATTTCATATTTAGGCCTGTTAAGATAGGATTTAAGGCTACTTTTAGGTTTAATCTAGTTTTGCTAGTTGTTGATTTGAATCTGCCATCATAAATTTAGTTTATAATGCATTTTAAAGCTTAAGTCTGTTCTAGGTGTTGATATTACTTCATTTGCCCTTAATTGAGTATACTTTAGGTGTTAGAAACTAGATTTGTAGCCTGCACTTGATAGTAAAAAGTTGTGGTCATTTTCTTACACACTGCATCAGATAAGGAAAACAGACAAACTGTCATTTTCTAGCTTAATAATTAGATGGTAATAGTTGTTATTAGGTCTTTATTCTTAGTGCACATGTAGAATTTAGGTCAATCTATCTAGATTAGGGTTTATCTTAGCTTCAAAAGTTGTTTAGATTATCTGTTTTTTATCTGCAAGATTGTTATGTGTCATTTTCATAAAAATAAAAATCCAAAAATATTGTTTTCTGCATGTATTACCTTTTTTAAATAGCTTTTTCTTTGAGTAAATGATTTTCAAAATGTCTTTTCTTAGTTGTTTCTAGTAGCCTTTAGGTCATAGTTCAAGTAGGTATAAACTAGATTGTCATAAGGATCTTCTAGCTTAGTAAAAATTAAGCTCAAAGTTTGCTTATCTTCTGTTTGGTACTCAGTTTTGTGCATAATGCTTATTTGCCTGTTTCTCAGCTTATAGCCTGTTCTTTTAGCTTATTTCTGGTTCTCATTTGCTTAATCCCGTTAACGTTTTTCATAGTTAGTTTTAATCATGCCTTTATTTGCTCTCTATTAGGATTTTAGAAAACAATCATCTTCGAACCAATTCAAGTCATTGTCCAAATAACAAACGAGGTCTCAATTTCATAAGTCTTTGGGAAAACAACCCGGTAATCACTTACCGGTTAAGCGTGTAGTATTTTTGTAAGATTTTTCCTACTACCTTGTAGTTTAGGAATTTTCTATACTTTGGTATTATTACGTATATATATTATCGAATGTATCAAGTTTTTGGCGCCGTTGCCGAGGATTTGTGATTAAGATTCATTCGTTTGAATTTGTCGATCGTGATTTGAAGAACCTTTCGTCTTCGAAAGTTATGTCTTTTGAAAAAAAATCAAAAATACAAAAAAAATAAAAATAAAAAAAGTAAAAAATATTTGTCTTTTCTTTTTAGTATATGTAGAAGTTAAATAAACACAAAAATACAAAAATATTTGCTCTTCCGGATTTTTCGATTTTTTTTGTTCTTTTAATTACTAAAATACACATCAATTTAATAAGCTATTAGGAGGGTTGTTCCACGGAACTACGACGTGAAGGGACAAATGTTTTTAAGGAGATTCGCTCCCACTACGTCTCCCGTTTGCAAATTTTACTTAAGGGAGTTACCCTAAGTTTGTTGATTATTCGGTAAACAAAAATATTTTCTTTTCTCATTTATTTTCTTATTTTTTGTTTGTTTAGTGCATGCGCACTAGAAATTTCAATTTTCTAAATAATTCGAACGTAACCATTCTGAGACATCGAAATAGAGGACGTGCTCCAAACGTAGTTGAACCCGAGCTTTGTACTATCGTTGAAGTTGCACCAATGGCGGAATGAACAATGGAAGAGCTACTCCGTGCACCCACGGAAGGGTATGGAGAAGCTATCATTTTATCGAAAATTAATGCGGATCATTTTGAGATTAAAACGAATTTGTTACAACTAGTTCAAGCTAGCCCGTTTCACGGTTATGAGAGGGAAAATCCCCACGCTCATATTAATAGTTTCAAAAGGATTACCTCGACTTTACGATTTAGAGATGTACCGAACGATGTTATTAAGCTAATGATGTTTCCATATTCACTCGAGGGAGCCGCTAAAGTTTGGTATGAGAAAGAACCACCTAATTAAATCTTGACTTGGGAGGATCTCGTAACTAAATTTGTGAATCAATTTTTCCCTCCCTCGAAAACCACTCACTTAAAGAATGAAATTTCTCGTTTTACACAAAAATTCGAGGAAACTTTTAGTGAAGCATGGGAACGATTTAAGGAAATGCTTAGAGCTTGTCCCCACCACGGATTTACGGAGTTAACTCAAGTTGATACCTTCTATAACGGTTTAAACGAGAACGATCAAGACTCCTTAAATGCCGCGGCGGGTGGAAATCTTTTGAGTAAGACGACTAGAGAGGCTTTGAACATAATTGAGAATAAATCAAAAGTTCGTTATTCACGTAATAAATCGAATGTTTCTAGGATGAATACGACTTCTAGGGAAAGTAAAACGGATGAAAGAATTGATAAGCTTGCGGATCAACTTTCAACTTTAGTTGAAATTGTTTCTAAAAAAGTTGTCACTCCCGCTCCGGTTAAAGCGGTTGAGGAAATATGTGTTACTTGTAGTGGGCCTCATGCTTGGTATAATTGTCCTAAGACCGATAACAATCAATCTAGTGTTTGTACGGCAACGGGTTCTTACAATCAAGTTAACCCTCCAAACCGTGTTAGTAACCAAATGGCACCACCCGGTTTTGCTCAAGTACAAAACAATGGTCAAAATAGGTATAATCAAAATCAAGGTCAAGGGAATAATTTTAATCGGGGAAACAATTTTCATGGAAATCAAGGTTTTCAAGCTCAAAACAATCATGCTCCAAATTTTCAAAATCAAGGATTTCAAAACCAACCTTTTCAAGTTCCTAATAATCAAGTTCAACAAGAGTTTTCAAATGAGTTTTCAAGTTACAAGAGAACTAATGATCAAATGATGAGAAACATGCAAAATCAAATCAATTCGTTGAAAGGAGAATTTAAGAATGAAATTCAAAACACGATGAAGACTCAACAAGCCGTCTTGATGAATCAACAAAATGTTTTTCAAACTAACTTGCAAAATATGTTAAGTGGATTCTTTCAAAACCAAGCCTCAACTTCGGGTACTCTTCCGAGTAATACCATTCCAAACCCGAAGGGTGAGATGAAAGCGATCACTACTCGAAGTGGTGTTGCTTACGAGGGACCCTCGATTCCTACTAATCCTTCTCCTAAAAAGGTAGTGGAACGAGAAACCGAGGAGACAACAGATAAGGAGCAAACTAATTTCCAAGGAAGTACCGCTCACATCCCACCTCCGGTTAACCCCATTCCGATTCCGGAACCCGATGTTCCGAAGACTTTACCTAAGCCGAATATTCCATATCCTTCGCGACGTAATGATCAAAAGTCCCATGACAAAGCTTCGTATCAAAAAGAAAAGATTTTTCAAATGTTCCAAGATTTACGAGTAAGGACATTAGCTTCGCAAACGCTTACGTTTTTATGCCAAGATTTTGCTCTTTAGATTAAGGAAATTACTCATGAATAAGGAAAAGTTGCTGGAGTTAGTCTAAGATTACGTGTGAACAAAAATGCTCGGCGATTGCTCTTTAAAAGCTCCCATGAAAAGCTCGGAGATCCCGGCCCGTTTTTATACCATGTAATTTCGGGAATGGATGTATGTCCCACGCCTTGGCCGATTCTTGGCTCGCGAGCATATAAATCCTGATGCCCCTGTTCTATTTGGAAGAAAGCTTTCTTTACCCGAACTTACACCAACTCGGATGACTCTTGAGTTAGCGGATCGATCCACATCATCCTTAAAGGATCGCGAAGACGTTTTAAGCAAAGTGGGAAAGTTCCACTTTTCCTTACGACTTTGTTGTTGGTAGGATTTTAAAGCCGATTCCACGAAAATTACCTTATACTTGGGAGACCCTTCTTAAGAACCGGTCGTGCCTTAATTGATGTTTATAGAGAAGAAATAACCCTTCAGGTTGATAACGAAGCCATCACTTTTAATCTCGGTCAAAGACGAAATCCTCTCTTCATATGATGAGTGTCCGAATAACCGAATTGACATCATTGATGAGTTTGTGAAGAGTATGCTTCGGAATTGCTAGGGTTTTCTAATAAATCTTTGGGTGGCAATCCCACCCCGACGTCTGAGCCTCTTACTTCCGAATTCATTTTAGAAGAGATCGAAGCTTATCTCAAGGATGATTCGATTTCACCGGAAATTAATCATGCCGATTGCGATCCGGAGGGAGATATTTGCTTAATTGAAAAATTATTAAATAATTACCCGTTTTAACTCCCTTCGATGGACCTAAAGCAAGGATAAATAATCAAGGCAAAATCCTCAATGGAAGAGCCTCCGGAATTAGAGTTAAAAGATTTACCATCTCATTTGTAATATGCTTACTTAGAAGAAAACGACAAGTTAACCGTGATTATTGCAAAAGGTTTAAAAAGATGATGAAAAAGAAGCTCTTTTTTACAGTGGCTCAAATTCATAAATGAAGCCATTGCTGGAAAATCACCAAACATCACGGGTATCGGACCTCGTTTTTGTTACACACAAACATCTATATGGAGGATATTACCAACCACGGTTCCAGTCAAAGAGGGCTACATAAAATCCTGGAAGTAATCAAAAAGGAGGTCCTAAAACTTCTTGATGCCGGAATGATTTACCCGATCTCCGACAGCCCATGGGTTAGTCCAGTGCATTGTGTTCCAAAGAAAGGAGGAATAACCGTTGTTGCTAATGAAGAGAATGAATTAATTCTGACACGTTTAGTTACCGGGTGGAGAGTTTGTATCGACTATAGGAAATTAAATGAAGCGACTCGAAAAGATCATTTTCCATTGCCGTTTATGGATCAAATGTTAGAAAGATTAGCCGGAAATGAGTTTTATTGTTTTCTAGATGGATTTTTGGGGTATTTTCAAATACCGATAGATCCCCAGGACCAAGAGAAAACTACTTTCACATGCCCGTATGGAACTTTCGCGTACCGTCGCATGCCTTTTGGCTTGTGTAATGCTCCCGGTACTTTCCAACGGTGTATGATGGCCATATTCCATGATATGATCGAAAAGACTATGGAAGTGTTTATGGATGATTTCTCGGTTTTTGGGGATAGTTTTGATTCGTGCCTCTCCAATTTAGAAAAGATGCTGAAAAGGTGTGAAGACACGAATTTAGTTCTTAATTGGGAGAAGTGCCACTTTATGTGTAGAGAAGGAATTGTGTTAGGACATAAAATTTCAAAGTCGGGAATTGAGGTCGATCGTGCTAAAGTCGATGTTATCGCTAAGCTCCCTCACCCGACTACCGTAAAAGGTGTTAGGAGTTTCCTAGGTCATGCGGGTTTTTACCGACGCTTTATCCAAGACTTTTCAAAAATTGCTAGACCGATGACTCACCTTCTTGAGAAGGAAACACCGTTTGTGTTTTCTAAGGATTGTATTGATGCTTTTGGAGACATCTTTAAAAGAAGCTACCAAAGCTCATATCTTAGTGTCCCAAGATTTGGAACCTACCTTTTAATTATGTGTGATGCAAGTGATTTTGCGATTGGTGCGGTTTTAGGACAACGAAAGATGTAGCACTTTCAGCCTATACATTACTATAGTAAGACAATGACCGAAGCTCAAGTTCATTACACTACGATGGAGAAAGAAATGCTTGCCGTTGTGTATGCTTTTGAAAAGTTTCGGCCATATCTTGTCTTATCTAAAAGCATAGTGTATACGGATCACTCGGCTTTAAAATACCTTATGAATAAACAAGATGCCAGCCGGGTTGCTTGGTGGGTGCTCCTCCTACAAGAATTTGATATCACCATCCGTGATAAAAAAAGGAAGTGAGAACCTCGTGGCCGCACTAAAAAGGATGCTAAGCCAAGACTAATGCGGTGGATCCTTTTGCTCCAAGAATTCGATGTTATCATCCGAGACAAAAAAGGAGCAGAAAATCTGGCCGCCGATCATCTTTCCAGACTTGAGAACCCTCATCAAGATAAATTCGAGAACAAGGAAATCACGGAAACATTTCCCCTCGAAACTCTTGGATCGGTTGCTCTTCGTGTTGATAGTACCCCATGGTTTGCAGATTTCGCAAACTACCATGCGGGGAATTTCATTGTCAAGGGAATGTCATCCCAGCAGAAAAACAAGTTTTTCAAAGATGTCAAACACTACTTCTGGGACGACCCCTTCTTGTTCAAAATATGTGCGGATCAAGTGATCCGGCGGTGTGTGCACGGCAAAGAAGCTCTCGACATCCTCGAAGCTTGCCACAATGGACCCACCGGGGGACATCATGGTGCAAATCTCACCGCCAAAAAGGTCTTTGATGCCGGTTTCTTTTGGCCCACTATTTACAAAGATGCACACGAGTTGGTTAAAAATTGCGACTCGTGCCAACGACAAGGAAAATTTTCACAAAGGGATGAGATGCCTTAAAATTCCATCCAAGTTTGTGAAATCTTCGACGTTTGGGGAATTGATTTCATGAGGCCATTCCCGTCTTCACGAGGGAACAAATATATACTCGTGGCGGTCGACTACTTGTCAAAATGGGTTGAACCGAAAGCGCTCCCCACCAACGACGCTCGAGTTGTTTGCAAGTTTCTTAAATCTCTCTTCGCCAGATTCGATGCCCCTCGTGCTATCATAAGTGATCGCGGAAGCTATTTTTGCAATGACCAGTTTGTAAAGGTCATGCTTAAATACGGAGTCACTCATCGCCTCTCTACCGCGTATCACCCACAAACAAGTGGGTAAGTTGAGGTATCCAATCGTGGCTTAAAAAGAATTCTTGAAAGGACATTGGGCGAGAACCGTGCCTTTTGGTCGGATAAATTAGATGACGCTCTCTGGGCCTTCCGTACAGCTTACAAAACACCCATCGGGTGTACTCCTTACAAGCTCGTGTATGGAAAGGCATGTCATCTACCGATTGAGCTCGAGCACAAAGCCTACTGGGCCTTAAAGCATGCTAACTTTGACCTTGAGACCGCGGGTGATCACCGCAAAGTTCAACTCAATGAACTAAATGAACTTCGTGATCATGCCTATGAGAATTCTTTGATTTACAAGGAAAAAACTAAGAGGATCCATGACGCCAAGATCAAAAACCGCGTTTTCAACGTCGGTAATTAAGTCCTCCTTTTTAACTCTAGATTGAAGATGTTCTCGGGTAAGTTAAAATCTCGTTGGTCCAGACCATTCACCATTGCCCATGTTTTTCCATATGGCACCGTCGAGTTATCTTAAAACTCTGGGCCAAACTTTAAGGTGAATGGTCATCGAATTAAGCACTACTTTGGAGGGGACGTACCAAAATTAGTTGTCCCGGATCTCCAAACCTTCCTCAAGGACAAATGAATTCGGGGATTGGGTTAAGCTTAGTGACCCTAAATAAACGCTTCGTGGGAGACACCCCATGCTTATCCGTAGTTATGTTATGTACTAATGAATAAGTGTTTTTGTTGTGAGGAGGCTTGCCTCTTTCCTTTTCCGTATTTTGTGTTTTGTGTTGTACGTCCAGGATGTCCCGAATTTTTAAAGCCTTTCGTGCTCGCGGTTTTTGTCCTTCAATCACAAGTGTTTCAAATCCTCAACTTCATTTGGGAATCAATATCCAAATCTTATCGACTAACGTTTATCTTTAAGCATACTTAATAAACGGCTTAGGATTTACGTAGAGACCCTTCGTAAAACATTGAGGACAATGTTTAGTCTTAGTATGGGGGATCTTCGATTTGATTATGCCTGCAGCTGTTGTTTTCACGTAATCCCGTTTTTTACCACCAAAATTTTTGAAAAAACCAAAAAAATGAAAAATTTTAAAAAATTTCAAAAATAAAATAAGTGTTTTGTCATAATTTTGACTTTCCTGCTAGGTAGAATAAGAATAAATTTTGACCCGATCGAGCGTGTTGAGCTCTAGCTTGTTCCTTAACTTTTAGGCTAAGCGTTCGCGAAGAACGAAAAATAATAGTGTTAATTATGAATGGGATGCTAAACAAGGATTATTTGGAAATCTTAAGAGCTCATGCGTGTAATTTGTCGCTTTTTCTCCTATAAGCTTCTAACCTGATTAATATACGTGCTATTTTTGGAGATTAGACTTAAATCAATAATTTTTATGTAGTATATAGCAAAAAATTTAGCCTTAGTTCAAATTTATACTTGAATTTTTCAAAAAGAAGTCTAGTCTATATAAAAAAAATGATGATGAAAAATGAAAAAAATATATAAATATAAACTGTGGGCTGATAAAAGTTTGCTGCATCTTGCCGGCTCACAACCGATGTTGCAGCCTTCTAAAAGGTCGAGGGTTACAATTGCATCAATGTTATGTTTAATATTAAGTGTGAATTAATAAATAGATTTCTTTTTGTTAAATTTAAATATGCTTTTGAACTTTAGCTATTCTATTTTATAAGTTATGTGTGTACAGAAAACCTAAGAGTTTTTGAAACCTAAGGTCCGTGAGTCCCGATACTAGTCTCTGTGGGGTGTCAAAAGCCTGGTCACTTAACCGCAAGGTTGGGATGTGCCGAGACGAAAGTCGCTACATGGGATGATCTCGCCTTCAAACTCATTATTCTCGGGTGGAACGTGAAGCGTAGAAGTTTGCAAAACATTGATCTAAAGTTGAAATTCAAAATAGCACATACACCTAAGATATAATAATTGTTGGGAGTAAAAAGTTCACAAGTTGCAAATATGAGTAGTGTTAGCATTTTAACTCAAATTTAGCGGTGATTTCGTTTTAAGCTTGGTTTGGAATAAATGAAAAGTCAGGAACGATGAATTTATCCTTTTTGGGGCATTCTCGGATCGAAATGCATCTTGTTCTATGATCCCTAAAAGTTATAAAATAACGAAAGTCAAATAAGTTAGTTAGTTGCTTAATATGAAAAGTACAAAAAATGAGAAAAATAAAAAATACAAAAATATGTGTAGGAATAAGAGTATATATTTAAAAATGGTCAAAACGGGGCTTTTCAAAACTTATGATCTGTAATTCCGCTGACGAACTCTAGCTACTGTCGAGGTTTGTTATCGTGGGGATCGAGATTCTTAGTTTTCTAAGTGCTTACTTCATAGCATTGCGTGGGGACACGGCAATATCTTAGTATGGGGGATTTTGGTATGTGCTTAATTACATATACCGTTTTCCATCAAAACCGGACTTAAATGACCAAAAACGTACCAAAAATACATTGTATTTGTATGTTTTCACTTATATTGTGCAGGAAACGAATATCCGACAAAAGGATGAAAAATAAGCCAAAAACGACAAAACCGAGCATGGAATGGAAAAGCATGGAAAAGCCAAAGTCAAATCAAAGCCAAAGTCTAAGAAAGTTAAAGTCAACCCCGAAAAGTCAACAGTCGAACCGAAGCCGTAATCGAAGAATACTTAATGGGCCCACCCGAACCCATCTAATGGACCGGGTCAGCCCATTAGTATATTTATTGAAGACTTAAAAAGCCCAAATCCTTTTAATAACTAAAAAGGCCCAAACTGCCTAACAAGGCCCAACACCAAATCAAACCCCTTAACTTGTAAACCTGCTAAGTCCCACAAGGATTGGGCTGTTTTTGCCCATCACCCAAACTTCACCCTGCAGTTAAAAACACTGTATATCTTCAACCCATTTCCCGCCAACTCCCCCTGTCACCATCACCCTCGATCCCTACCACCATAACCTGCCAAACCACAAACCCCACCTCCCACATGGGCTTATGAACAGGTTGGCAATCCTGAACCCCTCCATTGGTTCGAAGAAAACAACAAGAATTTTAAACAAGGGTTGCGATTGTTTGGATTGGGCACCAAGAAATTTAGAGGGCTAAGATTGATTGTGGAACCTCACTCACACAACAAACACAAGTCTCAAGCTACTCAGCAAAGAAACACAGTTCAAGCATCAACACTTAGTATAAAATAGGGCTTATGTAACTTTGTTTAGGGTGTCGAATTTTAGTGTTTTTTAAAGGTAAAAGCTTGTAACCTTAATTTGTACCCATTAATATTGTCTTTTTAATATATTGCAACTTTAATTTTCTATCTTTAAATTTCTTGTCATTTATTTTTATGCAATTTACTTGTTTTTCCCTAAAGTCTTGTCATCTAAATTTTTGTCTCTTAAACACTGTTTATTAAGCTCATTTATAAGCTTTTAAGAGATTAGAAGCTTATATATAAGCTTGTTTAATTTTTCTATCAACAATATCAAAAATTCAAAAAAATCTCAAAAATATCACAAAAGGAAAAATCTGTGAAGCATTGAAGCTTGCTTAAGCTTAAGGTTTGCTTTGGTTGGATTCTAATTCAGAAAGCTTGGACCTAGGGGTTGTTAGGATTAGATGTTAGGTCTACTTCAAGTTTCTAAGGACCCTTGGTAAGTTTTCCTTTTTACATTTCTACATTTCTACTGTTCATTAGCTTATTTGTGTTTATCTCTGCTTAATTTGCTTATTTATATGTGTTTTTATGCTTTTTGGCTTAATTTGTGTTTACATGACTTTTATTCAAGTTTTTATTGAATCTACCTTTATTGCCATAAACTGCCATTTTCTTATTTGCTTATTTTCATGCTTATTTGCTGTTTGATTTTTGCTTATTATTGCTTAAATCTTGTTGCTATCTGCCTGTCTTTGGATTTCTTCACTTAAATCTTAGTTAAATAGGCTTAAAACTTGGTTTTCCAAATTTAAGGGTGTGTTTGGCACAAAGGTACAAAGTGGGTAAAAGTGGGTAAAAACCCACTTTGGGTCACTTGGTCTCTTTTGGCCAGATTTATTAAGCTATTTTAATATATAACAAAAGGACCATTTTTGCAAAACACATATACAACTTGAGGGGCCAAACCTGCCAACTGCCAAACAAATACCACCACAAGGACCATGCGTGTAACAACTTTACACAAAATGGAGGGCCAAATTTGCCAACAACCCAAACTTATCCCCTGCTTACCCTTTTATACATCCACTTCCCGCCAAATCTAAATTTGGCACTATTCATCATCCCCCTCGACCTTTCCTGCAACAAGACTACAAAACCCATTACTCCCATCCATCCCCACCCCCACTACACTCCATATGACAGGTTGGCAATCCTAGAAAATGCCATTAGCTATGTCCTAGATGCAGATTACAGGTAAGTTCTCATTTGGTTTTACTTTGCTTTTTTCAAAATCTAGTCACAGTTTTTTTCAAAGTTTATTCAATAGTTAAAAAACTTCCCTTTTTCATTTAAGTTATCAGATAGTAAAACTTGATTTTAGCTCTTGAAAATTTGTACACAATCTCACTGGTTGGTGCACTTAATTCTGTTTTTAACCATTTCTTATTTGGAGCTTATTTTATGGCTTATTTATAAGCCTGCTTATTGTCCCTTATTCTTTACAAAATTAATACCCTGTGCAACCAGCTGTTTAACAGCCCTTTTTCTTTGCTTATTTTTTATTCAAACTTTATTCTTTTTGATGATTTTAGAAGCCCATAAACTGCTCTTTAAGCTAGTGTAAGCCTTAAGCTCTTAGAGTCCTTTTTTGTTGCTTAAATTTAAGCTTAAATCTTGTCCCCTAGGCTGCCCTGCACTTGTTTGTGGCTTATAGCTTATTTTTGATTTTATGGCTTATTAATCTGTTGTTCCTTGCTTATTTTTGGTTCATAGAGCCTATTAGGTATATTGCACCATCTGTCTTTGCTTATTTATTTGTCTACTTTTGCTTAATTGTTCAAAAGTAGCATTTGATTTAAGCACTTTAGGTCCTTAGAGCAAAAGTGTTAATCTGCCACTTTTCTTTGCTTATTTTTCTGCTTATTTTAAGTTTTGTAAAAAAGTTTTTTTTTTAATATTGCTTATTTTTCTGAGTTTTACAAGTTTAAAAAAAATTATAAAAAGAAGAGGCCCAGGCTCGAACCCTGGACCTCCCCCTTTGCACACACGACACACCACAAACACACACTAACCACTTTGCTACAATAGCTCATCCATTCAAAGTTTGCACCATTTAATCTTTATAGTCATTTTGTCCTATTTAGCTTATAAGCACGAATTCTTATTACGGCTATTTATAATCCACTTTAGCCATTTATTAGTTTCCTTGTATCAGCACCTCTGTCAGCTAATGTATTTCTATATTTTTTGGGATTTTTCCAAATTCATTTGCTATTTTTAATCTTTTATTTAGTTTAAAATCGTTTTTAATTCATTAAATATTATAAAAAAAGTCAAAAAAATATAATTCTTTTTTTCAAAATTTTATTTTATCATATAGTACTTAGGAAAAATAGATTTGCTCTCATAGGGTTGTTTTTGCAAAATTTCATTTTTTAAAGAGCGGGTTTCGAAACCATCGTTCTCGTGATTCTCGTTTTTTCAACTTTAGAAGCTCCCGTTTTAGAATTTTCTTTAATTTTTCTTTTAGTTTAGTTATTTTAGAATAGAAAAACTTTAAAACATCATTTAGGGTTTAGTTTTGATAATTCAGTTTTTCTTTAACTCGCTGTTTTTTACTATCCCGTCTAAGTTTTTAGGGTTTTTAAATCATTCTAAGCGTTCGTTTATCTTAGATTTATTTTTTTTTTTATATTTTTCCTTAATTTTTTTTTGCATTTTAATTAGAAAAACCGCAAGTTCAAATCTTTTTTTTTAATTCAACATCAGAATATCAGAAACGATTTTCTACTTTCAATTCAACTCCTCGTTGGGGAACTATGAACGACCCGGGAACATCATATACTACTTTCGGTTTCATTGATTTTGTGGATTTTGATCCTTATTATATATTTATAAGTATTATATATATTTTAAAGGATTGATTAATCTCCGAATCAATTTTTGGCGCCGCTGCCAGGGAGGAGTGAAAGCGTTTGTCGTTTCGAAGTTTGACAATTAGTGCTTTGAAGATCCTTCCTTGTGAGATTATTTTCTTTAGTAAAAATACAAAAATACAAAAATATTTTCATTTTCCCTTTTATTTAGTATATTTATATATATAAAAAACCAAAAAAATCTAGAAAAATAAAAAATATAAAAAAATTGTCATTAATTATCAATAAAAAATCACAATATGGTAAAAAGAACACACAATAATAATACTTTCAACTGAAGTATTATCCATTAATAATTCCCGTAACACAAAGATATAAAACTAACCTTTTGTGTTCACTAACGCTAGCGACGGTAACGGCTCACCTTTAAAGTAATTTCTTTTGAAAGAGTTACCGTGAAGCTTGGTTGTTAATAGGTTTAAGTGTCTAATCTTATGTCCGTTCTCATTAAAAAAGAGCTTTGTGAAAAATTGTTTTGAAAACCAAAAAAAATTAGTGTAAGAATTTTTCTTTTATATGTTTAATGTGCATGCGCACTGATCGTTCTAAATCTCGTATCAAAACAGTCCTCAACAACGAAGCCCCACCGAATTATGATGATCCATTTAATCTTGAAGGAAGCTCTATTGATAATCCTCCAGTATTTTAACAAGGCCGCTAATGAGCGATGGTGCCAGACCAACCTCCCGCCGAGGAGGGTGTTAACCAGTTCCCACCTCGCGGACAATGGAGAGTTTTGCCAACTCGTCTTTTAGATGGTTGAGGTGAGACCAAATTGCACTGATATGCAATTCAAGCAATGACTGTTTGGACTTAAGAATAACACGTTCAAAAATTCGTGTCCATTTCGCGGCCTGTTGATATTGCCAACAAGCATCTCGACAATTTTGCATGACACCCAAAGCATGAAAGTGAATGGGGTTCTCCGATGATGCCCTATCACTACATCTCTTTCCCTTCTCGCTTGCAAGATCATGCCGCCGTATGGTTTTTGATCGTCTTGCCAATGAATTCAATCCACTCTTTTAACCAATGCAAAAATATTTCTCGAAAATACTTTCCACCCTCTATGGTGACCAAGTTAAGAAATGATATTACAAATTTCCACGTCAAAGGACCAACGATTTGAGTTGTTGATTTCGAAAGCTTGGGAACGTATAACATTCACTTGATCGATGTCCTAAACCACAACAGATACCGTGTACTCAAATATATACCTTTTCTATAACGGCTAACATTAAGCAATCGTGATACTATCAATGCAGCTGCCGACGGGACCTTTATGAAAAGGCGCCCCGAAGAGTGTTATGATCTCATCGAAAATATGACCGCCCATCACAATGATTGGGATACTTCCGCTCAACGGAATGAGTCATCGAGTTCTATCACTTCTTCTAATCCAGAAATAGCGTCCCTTAAGCTTCAAATGGAAGAAATGAATAGGGAACTTAACAAGAATGCATGACACCAAACACACCAACATGTTACTTCCGTAACACCCAGAATGCGAAGACTTGTGGTGGTCCTCATACTTACAATGATTGGTCCAGCCACCGTTGCCAAATAAGAACTAAAGAGATATGCTGTTGGGGAGCCTACAATCAAGGTGGTAATTTCCTACCAACCTCAAGGTAACCGCAATCTGCTTAGCTATCGTTCGGACAATTATCTCGGACCACCAGGGTTTAATGTGAATCAAAATCAAAAACCGAAGCAATCAAAATCAAAACAACCAGGTCCAGCCTTAACCCAAAACGGATCAAGGAAAGCAACCAAAGTAATCAATCAAGGTAGAAATCATTTTTCTCTAGGTGCTATCCATAATAAGAATCATGGTTCAAAATTATCAAGCCCCTAATACCCAACCTCCGGTTGCTTTACCGCAAGAATTAACAAACTACATCAGGGTTAATGAAAACAAGATCAATTCAATGCAAACTCAAATGAACAACTTGGCTACTTCGAATCAAAGGCTTGAAAGTATGCTAGGTAACTTTATCAAAATGAATACCGCTTCTTCATCGGGTACGGGATCTCTCCCTAGCAACACCGTTGCTAACCCAAAAGGTGAATTGAAAGCCATTACCACTCGAAGTGGTCTTGTTCTTGATGAACCTTCTGTTCCTATGCCTCCTCCATTCATTAATCCGGAGGAGGATGAACGTGTAGAGGAGACTTTCATGGACCCGGAACATGGTGAGTTTACCATTAAGGTCCCACCTCCTCTAGTCCAAAAAGCTAAACAAAGAAATTTTGTGATTCATCAAAGGGATCCTCGTCACCCGAATATCCCTTATCCGTCTAGAATGAACCAAGAGAAACAAAAAGAAAAGGATGATGTTCAAATTCACAAATTTTGGCAAATGTTTAAACAACTTCATATCAATATCACTCTTGCCGATGCATTAATTCTTATCCCGAAATATCAAAAGATGCTTAAGAGTCTCCTTTCCAACAAGGAGAAGCTTATTGAATTGGCAAATACACCCGTTAGTGAAAATTGCTCAGCGGTTATCCTAAAGAAGCTTCCCGAAAAGCTAGGTGACCCTGGGAAATTTCTCATTCCGTGTGGTTTTAATGAGCTCAAGTGCAAAGCCCTAGCCGATCTAGGTGCTAGCATCAACTTGATGCCACTCTCGGTGTGGAAAGAGTTAGGATTACCCGAGCTTATTTCCACCCAAATGACTCTTGAACTTGCTAACCGTGATATTTGCACTCCGAAAGGAATTGCAAGAGATGTCTTTATTCCGGTTGGAAAGTTTACTTTCCCCGCTGATTTTGTCATTGTTGATTATGAGAGTGATCCCACCACTGTCCGCCCTCCATTTTGGAAGACCATTCTACGCCACGCTATGAGCTTTGATTGACGTTCATGGGGAAGAAATGATTCTCCGTAATGGTAATGAAAGACTAATCTTGAACATGAGAAATGACACTTCAAGCTATTCAAACGAACCTCATCAAGAATTAATCAACATGATTTATATCACAAAATGATTTAACATGAGTAAATTCGTGAGATTTGTTTTGCAATAACCAATCCAACAAAGTGGCAATCCCCACTCTTCTCTACTTCTCATTACCGACTTACTCATCATAAGTTATCAATCAATTTAAGTGGCAATCCCACCACACGATTTTGGAACTCGCAGACCAAGTCCCTTCTTCTTCTTCCCCGACACTTAAACCCTCGGAAGAAATGATTTTTTTTGTTTTTATTTATAATTGGAAAGAATTTGAAGCTTATCTCGCAAGTGATTCATTTCCCCCAGGAAATAGTAATCCTTCATCTCTTCTCCCTCCTTTTCATAATTCTTTAAGTGGCAGTACCACCTCTTCTTCACCTAGTCTCCACATTTATTGATATAGAGATCAATTTCCTTGAGAGTTCGCCGATGAATGTGCTCATAATGATATCTTCCCTTGATGGCCGAATCTGATCTTCTAGAATTAGAGTATTTGCATAACCATGATCCTATCAGGATAATGGATCTAGTTCTAGAAGATTCGTTTAATGAAAATCATCTCTTGTTGATACCATTTCTAAGATGTTCATCGATAAACATGCTCTTGATTACTCATCCTCAACCATTTTAAGGGATGATGTATGAAGACAATCTTTTTGATCATGATCTTTATGATAATGTTTATGATGATTCCTATTGACTTTAAGGAAGAGAAAATCAAAGATTCCAAATATCTTGATGCTGACATATGATCCCTCAATATCACAGATATTTCCTTCCTTTTCCCTGTTCCCGAGTGTGCTTGGGTTTTTTATGAGGATATGTTCCGAGGTTGATACTTGCCTTCAACCCAACAACGAGGGACAATGTATGTGAATCGGGTATACTCATTATGAGACCCTCTTGAAGTCACCACTTGCACACCAGATAAAAATTTAAAGAAGGCCACTAATCTTCTTTAATTCTTAAGATATTGTAATCCTTCCTCTGTTATGAACTTTCCTTTCCACAAAGAAGTTCCACGGCTATTTCAGCTTTACACCGTTTCATTCGAAAATGAGGAAAAAGTTTCAACTCCGGGTTTCCTCACTTCCTAAAAGAGTTCAACCACTCTTCTTCCCAGAACTACTCATCGGGACACTAATGCTTTTCAAAGACACCAAAATTTGTTGAAAGCCCGATGGAGATTTTTCCTTGCTCTTATGGGGAGGACATCCGAGTTTTGGATGTTCCGTGTCTCCACTTCTACCCCCTTGACCAACTAAAGTATGGGGGATTGGGTCAAGCTAAGTGACCTAAAACAAGCGCTTCGTGGGTGGCAACCCATGCTTATCCTAGTATAATCATAGTAGTAGTATGCTAGTTATGTAGTAATGAATAAGTATTTTTTGTTATGTGATGAGGTTCGCTTTTTTTTCCTTTTCCGTGTTTTGTGTTTTGTGTTGTATTGTCCAGGATGTCCCATATTTTTAAAGCTTCTCGTGCTCGCGGTTTTTGTCCTTCGATCACAAGAGCTTCACATCATCAGCTTCATTTTGGGAATCCGATATCCAAATCTTATCGACTAACGTTTATCTTTAAGCATACTTAATAAACGGCTTAGGATTTATGTAGAGACCCTTCTTAAAACATTGAGGACAATGTTTAATTCTAGTATGGGGGGATCTTCGATTTGATTGTGCCTGCAGTCGTTGTTTTCACGTAATCCCGTTTTTACCACCAAAAATTTAGAAAAACACCAAAAAAATGAAAAAATTTAAAAATTTTCAAAAATAAAATAAGTGTTTTGTCACAATTTTGACTTTCCTGCTGGGTAGAATAAGAGTAAATTTTAACTCGATCGAGCGTGTTGAGCTCTAGCTTGTTCCTTAACTTTTAGAATAAGCGTTCGCGGGTTGCGAAAAACGAAAAATGATAGAGTTAAGTATGCGTTGGATGCTAAACAAGGATTATTTGGAAATCTTAAGAGCTCATGTGTGTAATTTGTGGCTTTTTCTCCATAAGCTTCTAACCGGACTAATAATAATACGTCTGATTTTTGAAAATTAAAACCGTAAAACGAATAATTTTTATATAGTATATAGCAAAAATTTTAGTCTTAGTTCAAATTATACTTGAATTTTTCTAAAGAAGTCTTTCTCTAAAAAAAAAATGATGATGAAAAATAAAAAAAAAAATATATGATATAGTATTAAATATAAACAGTGGTGCTGATAAAAGTTTGTTGTATCTTGTCGGCTCACAACCGATGTTACAGCCTTCTAAAGAAAGCCCATAGTAAGAATAAAAATCCGAGACTGATAAAAGTTTGTTGCATCTTGCCGGCTCACAACCGATGATGCAAAAGCCTTACTAAAAAGTCGAGGGTTACAGTTGTATCAAAGTTTATGGTTAGAATCATTAAGTGTGAATCAAATAAATTAAATCCTTTTTTAAATTCAAATATATTTTGAACTTTGACTATTTTATTTTTAGTTTTATAAGCTATTATATATACGTTTGGAAACCTAATAGTCCTTTGAAACCTAATTCCCGTGGAGTCCCTATACTAGTCTCTGTTGGGTGTCAAAAATCCTGGTCACATTAACCGGCAAGGTAGGGATGTCCGAGACGAATAGTCACTACCGGTGGGATGATCCTCACCTTCAAACTCATTATTCTCAGTGGAACTGAAACATATAATTTTGAAAAACATTTAATACCATTGCAGAAATTCAAAAATGGCACATACACCTAAGACAATAATAATTGATAGAGTGAAAAGATTTACAAAGTATGCAAAATATGAGTATGTTGATGCACTTAGACTGATATTAACTGTGATTTTCGTTTTAAGCTTGGTTTGGAATAAGATGAAGAAGTCGGGACGATGAATATAATCCTTTTGGGGGGCAGTTTAGATTGAAATGCATCTTGTTTAAATTATCCCAAATGAAAATTAACGAAAGCTAACCATGTTAGTTAAAAGAAAAATACAAAATATTAGAAGTAGTTATTGTAAGAATAATAAAAATATTGTAAAAATGGGGGCTTTTCAAAGCATTTGAAGTTCTTATTAATCCTCCTTGATGAACGGCTTAGCAACTTTTCGAGGTTTATGTATTCTAGGGATCGAGATTCTAAGTTTTATACAAGTATATACTTGTAGCAATACGTATTAGTACACGCAATATTTTAGTACTGGGAAACTTTTTGGTAAGTCTTAAATACACGATACCACATTCCAATAAAACCCGACTTAAATATTAAAAACGTACAAAAAAATACTTGTATGTGTTATGTTTTCATTTATATTGTGCAGGAAACGGATATCGACAACAGGACTAAAAATCAAGTCAAAAAACCAAAACGAAGCACCGGAATGGAAAAGCGCTTAAAATAGACAAAGTCAAATCGAAGCCACAGTCAACAAAAGTCAAAGTCAAAGTCAACCCGGAAAACTCAAAGGTCAAAACCAAAGCCGTAATCAAAGAATACTTAATGGGCCCACCCGAACCCATCTAATGGGCCGGGTCAGCCCATTAGTATATTTATTGAAGACTTATAAGCCCAAGTTGTAGAACAAAGGCCATTTCCTCCATAAACACAAACGGGTCCAATCTTCCAAAAGGAAAGCCCAATTCCCTTAACCCCTGTTAAGCCCAAGACCCATAACCTATATAGCCTGTTAACCCACAAAGGACTATTTATGCGATAACACTTATAACCCTGAGGGACCATTTCTGCCTAAGTACCTAAATACTTTCACCACAAGGACTTGAAATAAAAACAACACATATAACTTGGGGGACTGGTTTTTGGCAATATCCCCAAAACCTTTTACTCAGTAAAACCCCATAACCCTTTACTTTCTCACACCGCCTAAAAAAACCCAAGTACATGTTCACCATCCTGACATCTTCTCGGTTTAAACTGGTTCCACCACAACAAAACGCATTTTTTCCACTTCACTCGCCACCGGTCACTAACAACCATAGACAACAAGCCTGCGATCCTAAACCCATCCATTGGAGCAAGGAGAAAACGACAACAATCACGGTCCAAGAATTGATTGATTGGGCACCGAAGCAAAACTGAATGAACAAGATGAATTTGAGCTCTCATCCTCACAAAAAAAACACCAACGAAACACGAGCAAGAGATGACTCAAGCATTAGGGTTTTAGTATAAAACTTAGTATGCGTGTATTTGTAACGTGGTCGAATTTTTGTAAAAAACAACAACTTGTAATATCAAAATTTTGTACCATTTTCAATATTGCAATTTAAGTTTTCTGTCAGTTCATTTCTTGTCATTTAAATTGTTTACATTAAATTCTGTCATTTTTAAAGCTTTTCTTAAAATAGGTCATTTACTTATTTGTCCTTTAAAAATTCTGTTGTTAAGCTTATAGTTAAGCTTTAAGTCATTGAAAGTCTTTATATACCACAATTCATTTTTTGTCCAAAAAAAAGTAAAAAATCAAAAAAAATTATTAAAAAAAAGAAGAAGAAATCAAAGGAGCATGGTGAATTAAGGATGGCCATGGGAATTTAGGTAGCTATAATGTAAGCATTAGATTTGATTATAAGCTTTTTTGAAAGCTTATTTTCCACTTTTTGCCAAAAGCATATAGACCCATTGTAAGTCTCTTATTTACATTTGCTTATTTCTACTGTATCATTAGCTATTTTGTGCTTTAGTTGCTTATTCTCTTAACCTGGCATTGTAATTTTGTTTATTTGTCTTCTGTTTTAAGCTCGTGTCCTTGACTTCACGTTATTGTGCTATTTCTTTAAGTTTTCCTTTAAAACTGCCTTATTTGCCATCCAACTGCTTATTTCTTGCTTTGCTATGGTTGACTGCTTAATTTTTTTATGCTTTGTCTTTCGTTATTCTGTTTCTGCCTGTATCTAAGTCTGACTATTTAATTGTCTTTGATTACCATTTTGTGCCATAAAAAACCCTTTTACTCAGTCTAAAATCCCACTTTTAAAACTTACAAAGGTTGTTTTGTGGTCAAGGTGAAAACGGAGTCACTTTTGGGTATAAAAACCATTTGGGTCATCTTGGCCAAATTGCACAAGTTCTTTTTAATTGATTGAAGTTGTTTTCAAAGTTTTTTTTTTTTTCTTTTGTTGATATTTAAGCCTTGGCTATCAAGCACTTTGAAACTGTTGGCTAAATCAGTTTTAAACAATGCATATAATGATTAAGACTTTCAAAACCTTCCCTTATGACTTGTATTTGAGTCCATTTTTTATGGTCCCAGATGGACAATTAGGTTAAGTCCCTTTTGGTTTACTAGCATTTTTTATAATCTATCCAAGTTTTTACAAATTTTCATACAGTCAAAACTGTCCCTTTTTCCCATTTTAAATGTTATCAGAAATAGTAAAACTTGAATTTTAGCTCATGGAACTTTGTGCACATCTCACTAGTTTGGTGCACTGAATCTATTTAAAACTCAGCTTTCTTATTTGAGCATATTTGATGCTTATATTATAAGCCTGCTTTATTGTTCCCTTTTTCTTTACAAAATAAAAAAAAATATCTAAAAAAATTAATTAAACCTCTGTGCAACCAACTATTTAACAGCCCTTTGATCTTTGCTTATTTGATTCAAAACTTTAATTCTTATTTGATTATTTTATAAGTCTCAAAAGCGGCTCATTAAGCTAGTGATAACTTAAGCTCATAAAGTCCCTTTTTGGGTTGCTTAAATTAAGCTTAAATCTTGTCCCCTAGTCTGCCTTGCACTTGAGTTTGTGGGTTTATAAGCTTATTTTTGATTTATGGCTTCTTATTTTGCTGTTCCTCTCCCTTATTTTTAGTTCATATAGCCTATGAGTATATTGCACCATCTGTCCTTGCTATTTAAGTTTCTCTTTTGCTTATTTGTTTCAAAAGTAGCATTTGAAGTTAATCACTTTAGTCTTAGAGCAAAAAGTGTTTCCATCTGGCCACTCTTTCTTTGCATATTTTTCTGCTATTTTAAGTTTTTTAAAAAGGATTATTATTTTTTTAATATTGCTTATTTTTTGAGTTTTAAAGTTTCTAAAAAGAAAAGAAGAAAAAAAAGTTTTTATAAAAAGAAGAGGCCCAGGCTCGAACCCTGGACCTCCCCCTTTGCACACACGACACACCACAAACACACACTATCCACTTTGCTACAATAGCTCATCCATTCAAAGTTTGCACCATTTAATCTTTATAGTCATTTTGTCCTCTTTAGCTTATAAGCACGAATTGCTTATTTCTGGCTTATTTTTAAGCCAACAAAACCCCCTTTTAGCCATTTTATTTATTTTGTATTCGCACTCTCTCATCTACTTTTTTTGTATTTTTTGATTTTTTCAAATCATTTGCTATTTTTAATTCTTTATTTAGTTTAAAATCGTTTTTAATTCATTAAAAATTATAAAAAAAGTCAAAAAAATATAATTCCTTTTATCATAATTTTCTTTTAACCATATAGTACTATATGGAAATAATAGATTTGCTCCTCATATGGATGATTTTTTGCAAAATTCTTTTTAAAGAGCGTGTTTTCGAACCCCGTACTCAGGTTTTCTTCGTTTTTCAACTTTAGAAGCTCCCGTTTTAGAATTTTCTTTAATTTTTCTTTTAATTTAGTTATTTTAGAATAGAAAAACTTTAAAACAATCATTTAGGTTTAGTTTTTGGATAATTATTATTTTACATTAAATCGCGTTTTACTACTCCCCGTCTAAGTTTTAGGTTTAAATCATTTTAGCTTTCGTTCTTAGGTTTTCCTTAATTGTTTTTGCATTTTAATTAGAAAAACCAAGTCCAAATCTTTTTTTTATATTCAAACATCAAATATCAAACCGACTTTTGACTTTCCAATTCACTCCTTCGTTGGACTAAATAAACTACCCGGTAACAACATATACTACTTCGGTTTTCATTGATTTTGTGAATTTTGATCCTTATTAATATATTATAAGTATAATATATAATTTATTCATAAATATTTTTTAAAGATTGATAATCTCCGAAACAATTTTGCGTTAAAAAATAGTATTTCGTTTCTCTAATATGTTTTTTTAGTTCATGCTCACTCGCGTCTTCTTCGAATCTCTAGTTGGTGAATCTTCTCCTAATCCAACTACTACAAATTTCTGAAACGTCGTAACCCCGTAGGATTGTCTTCAAAGCAACCTTTTTCTCTTGAATAATCTCCCGTAGATACGATGGCCGATCAACGTACTATAGCGGAATTGCTCCGTGCACCCACCGAGGGTTATGGCGAGGGCAATCTGGTTCCAACCAATTCTTCCTGATCATATTCGAGCCTCAAGCATTAGTCTCATAATATGATGACTTCGGGACCAATCTTCGGACACTTGAGAAAGACAATCCTCATATCACATTCGTTGGTTTAACAAAAAACTTACCACCATAAAATCAAGGATGCGCCTAATTCTGTGCGATTTAAGCTTATGCTTTTTTTTCCATTCTTTCTTGCGGGGGCAAGCCCAGTCGTTGGCTCAAAAATGAACCCCTCATGTCTAATCACAATACTTGGAAAATCTTGTTCGCCAAATTCATCAATGAATTCTTTCCTCCCTCAAGAACGACAAATCTCCAAAATGAAATTTCCAACTTTCAACAACGTTTTGATGAATCGTTTCATGAGGCATGGGACCGTTACAAAGATCTCCTTCGTGCATGCCCTCATCATGGTTTTACCGAATTACATCAACTTGATACCTTCTACAATGCCTTAAAAACAAATCCCGGCCCTGACCAAGATTCTTTCATTTGAATTCTGCCTAGTCCGAGTGCAATCTTTTGGAAAGACGTACTCAAGATGTGTTGACGATTATCGAAAACAAATCCAAGGTCCGCAATTCACGAAACAAATCGATTGTTTCTCAAGTGAAATCAATGAATGTAATAATTCTTCTTCTTCCAATAGATAGCCAACACTAAGCTCATGCAGTAAATCACAAACAAGTTCTAGTGAGCTACCGCCATGACCGCTATTCTCAAACAATTTCAATGCAACCCCACCTTCCAGCGTTCTGTAAAAACCGTTTGATGTAATTTTGATGAGTTACTTGCTGTGGTTGCTCATCCTTATTATTAGTGCTGATCTTATGGCAACTACGTTTTTTATCTGTTAATATTCAGGATACGTTTCAGGCGTATCGCGGTTTAACTACAATCATGGTAATTCCGGACTAATCGTCCCCCGAGTGTGGCATACCGGGTTTTGCTCAACCAAATGTGCAAAATATCAAAGAACCCCGTTTTTAGTCTACCTCAAGGATATAAATCGAGGTAAACAATTTCAATCAAATACATCTATCAGAGCTCCAATTCAACAAAATCAAGTGTACCTTAAGTGATTTGAAAAAATTAAGAAGATAAATGAGTTTAATTATGAAAGAAGCCATGCGAACTCAAAATTAACAATGTAAAATAAGTTATAAATGAAATGCAAACTACGATTCAACAAGCTTCAATGTCTAATCAAACCCAAATCTAAAATAACATGAAGGCTACTTTTTTTCCAAATGAACAACCAGCATCTTCTCGGGTTCGGGATCTCTCCCTAGCAACAGGGCATTGCTAAAACCGGAAGGTGAATAGAAAGCCATCACCACCCGAAGAGTCTTGTGTCTTAGATGGTCCACCCGTTCCTATGCCTCCCTTTATCATTAATCCGGAGGCGGAGTGGATAACGTGCAGAGGAGACATGTAACTGATATCCGTGAACACGCTGAATTATACCATTAA
Source organism: Tanacetum coccineum (assembly GCA_026074375.1). Classification (NCBI taxonomy): domain Eukaryota; kingdom Viridiplantae; phylum Streptophyta; class Magnoliopsida; order Asterales; family Asteraceae; genus Tanacetum; species Tanacetum coccineum. The sequence goes on along the minus strand of BQNB010015701.1, from coordinate 9,643 downwards.
GTCCCACCTCCTCTTGACTTAAAAAGCAAATCTTTTTGTCAAAAGTAATTATGTGGTGCACAAAAGGATACCTCCTTCACCCAATATCCTTATCATTATCAAGAATGCACCAATAAAAAACAGCAGAGAAAGATGAAGTCCAAACTTTACAATTTTGGCAAATGTTTTTCAAACAACTTCACATCAATATCACTCTTGCCGATGCTACTTAGTTCTTATCCCGTAATACCAAAAGAGCTTAAAAGTCTCATTTCCAATAAAAGAAACTTTAGAGCTGCAAACACACCCCACAATGAAATTGCTCAACGTTTTATCCTTAAGAATGTTACCCAAAAAACTAAGATACCCTTTGAAATTTCTTTTCTCATCCGGTTTTTTTAAGTGAGCACCATGTGCAAGGCCCCTAGCCGATCTAGGATGCTGAGCATCAACTTGATGCCACTTTCGGCGGTTGGAAAAAAATAGGTTTTACCCGAGCTTATTTCCACCCGCATGACCCTTGCACAAGCTAACCAGCAATTTGTACACTCGTCTGAATTGCGCAATAGTATGTCTTGATCCGGTTGGAAAGTTCACATTCCTCGCCGATTTCGTCATCGTTGATTATGAAAGCGATCCTCGAGTCCCCCTCATCTACCTGAAGACCTTTCTGATACAGACCGCTACGTATGTGACGTTTGATTTGACGTTCACGGAGAAAAATGATTCTCCGTGACTGTGACTGAAAGATTAATCTTGAATAAGAGACCATGAGATACATTACACTGCCTTACTTCTAAACCAAGCCTAAAAAAGAATCAATCAACATGAATGACATATACTACATTGACCATCGCACAAGAAGATCAATCTAGAGGACTTTTTTGCAAATGAAGAAAGATAACAAATCATCAAAGTGGCAATCCCACTTTTTCTTCTCATACCGCATTTAACTTCCACCAAAAAGTTATCAATCCATTGAGTGGCAATCCCACTCCCCGATTTCGAAACACCGTGACCACCTCTTCTTCTTCCCCACAATTACTTCCATCAAAAAAGTTGATTTAATTTGGAAGAATTTGAAGCATATCTCGCAAGTTGAGTCAATTATCCACCCAGGAAATAATGATCCTTGTCGATCTTTACTCGAGAGTACGCTCGATGAACTCCTCCCCCCCGCCCCTCGTTTTTTACATTTCCACAGAAATGATGACTGCCTTTTGATATCAAAATCCGATCTCTATAGAAATAGGAATATTTGCTTAAACCATGATCCCTACACAACAGAGTTGAGTATAATGCGATCTACTCTAGGATATCTTCGGGTTGACTGAGGGTAATCTTGGCAGATCCTAATAACGATCTAGTTGATCCCATCCTGAGATGTTCACCGATGAAAACATACTCCTTGAATTGATTCATCGCCGCACATTATATGATGAATGTCGATGTAAGATCTTGTTGAACTTTGAGTCGATAAAGGATGATGTTTATGCGATGATCCATTTGTGCTCCAAGGAAGATAAAAACAAGAGTCTAAATCTCTTGATTGATGAACTTGATCCCCATAGATCAAGTGATTTCCTTCCTTCCCCCCGAGTGTGACTTGGTTTTCTCTATTAATTATTTTCGAGGTTGATGCTTTGCATCAACCAATAACGAGGACAAAGTATTTAATCCGGGTATACTCATTCATGAGAACCTTTTGAAGTCACTATGATAATCCCGGATGAAGAATGTAAAGAAGATATCCATATCTAATGCTTCTTTAATCATTGAAGATTTTAATCCTCCTCTTTATAGAACTTCCTTGCCACAAAGAAGTTTTTCCCGAGTCCCGAAACTCTTCTCATCGTTTCATCCGAAAATGAGGAAAAAGTTTTCAACCCCGGGATTCTCACTTCTAAAGGAGTTCATACTTCTCTTCTCCCAGAATTATCTCATCGGGGCCCTAAAGCTTTCAAAGTCATTAAAATTTTTGAAAGCCCGATGGAGATTTTTCCTTGCTCTTATGGAGAGGACATCCGTATTTTGGATGTTTCCTGGTCACCAATTTTAGCCCCCATGAACAACTCAATTCGGGGATCGGGTCAAGCTAAGTGACCAAAACAAGCGCTTCGGGGTGGCCAACCCATGCTTATCCTAATATAATATAATATTATTAATTAAAAGTGTGTTATGAGAGGCTTGCCTCTTCCATTTTTCCGTGTTTCGTGTTTTTTGTTGTATGTCCAGGATTGCCCCGGATTTTGAAGCCTCTCGTGCTCATGGTTTTGTCCTTCGTTCACTCGAGCTTCAAATCCTCAGCTTTATTATGGAATCCAATATCGCAAATCTATCGACTAACGTTTTATCTTTAAGCATACTTAATAAACGGCTTAGGATATACGTAGAGACCCTTCTTAAAAAGCTTTAGGAAAATGTTTAGACTTCTAGTATGGGCGGGGACTCTATCGATTTGATTATCCTGCTATGAGATGAAGGTTGTTTTTGCGTAATCCCGTTTTTACCACCAAAATACCAAAAAAAATAAAAAAATTTTAAAAATTTCAAAAATAAAACAATTTTTATGTCACGAAAATATTTGACTTTCCTGCTGGGTAGAATAAGAATAAATTTTGACTCGATCGAGCGTGTTGAGCTCTAGCTTGTCCCTTAACTTTCAGACTAAGCATTCGCGGATCTTTTTATTAAAGATTTTAAATTTGCGAAGAACGAGAAATGATAGAGTTAAGTATGAGTTAGATGCTAAACAAGGATTAGTTGGAAATCTTAAGAGCTCATAAGTGTAGTTTGTGGCTTTTCTCTCCCATAAGCTTCTAACCGGACTAATAATACGTGCTATTTTTGAAAATTAAACTTAAATCAATAATTTTTGAAGTATAGTCGATATCAATAATTTTAGTTCAAATTTATACTTAAATTTTCTAAAAAGAAATTTTCTCTATATCGTGGTATTATATGTTAAAAAAATAAGGTAATAATAATAATAAACTGTGGGCTAATAAAAGTTTACTGCATCTTGCCGGCTCACAACCGATGTTGTAGCCTTCTAAAAGGTCGAGGATTTCATTAGTTTAATGGATGTGTAATTATATTAAGTGTAGTAAACGTGAATTAATAAATATAGGGAAAACCTCTTTTTCTTAAATTTAAATATGCTTTTGAACAAAGACTATTCCGTTTTTAAGTTGTGATTTTATGTATATACGGGAAACCTAAGAGTTTTTGAAACCGAAGGTCCGTGAGTCCCGATACTAGTCTCTGTGGGGTGTCAAAAGCCTGGTCACTTAGCCGCAAGGTTGGGATGTGCCGAGACGAAAGTCGCCTACAAATTGTAAGATCTCGCCTTCAAACTCATTATTCTTGGGTGGAACGTGAAGCATAGAAATTTTGCAAAGTTTATCCATGTTTGAAATTTAAATTAAGCAACATTCACCAAAGATATAATAATTTCAGGAGTCGAAAAGTTGTTCACAATTTACAAGTATTTATGCAGTGTAGCATTTAACTTATATTTAACGGTGATTTCGGTTTTGAGCTTGGTTTGGGGCAAGTGAAAAGTCGGGGACGATAATTTTATCACATTGGGTGCCGTGTTTAGGATTAAAGTGCGGTTCTTGTTCTATGATCCTTAAAAGCTTATAAAATAACGAAATTCAAACCATTTAGTTAGTTTGCTTAATATGAAAAATACAGAAAAAAAATGAGAAAAAGAAAAAAAAACAAAAATATTGTGTGGTAACAAGTGTAGATATAAAATTGGTTCCAAAACTGGGGCTTTCAAAACTAATAATCATTTAATTCCCTCGATGAACACTTAGACATCTTTCGAGTTAATTAGTCGAGGGGGTTTGAAGATTCTTGAGTTTCTTAGTGTTTACTTATGTCATTGCGCGTGAGGACACGTCAACTATTTTAGTATGGAGGATTTGGTATGTGTTTAAATTACACATACCTGTGACCGTAATAAGAACGACTTATTTTGACCAAAAATATAAGAAAAATGCCAAATATATGCTTGTTTTGACATTTATATTTGTTCAGGAAACATATATTTAACAAAAAGGACAAAAAAACTAAGCCAAAACGGACAAAACCAGTGCAAGGAATGGAAATAGCGAGAAAAATTCAGGTCAAAGCCAAAAGAGTCAACCAAGGTCAAAGATCAAAAGTCAAAGCGAGGCCAGTACCAAAGAGATACTTAATGGGCTGACCCGAGCCATTAGATGGGTGCGGGTAGGCCCATTAAGTATCTCTTTGGTATCGGCCTCGTCTTTGACTTTTGACTTTGACTTGGTTGACTTTTTGGCTTTGACCTTGACTTTTTCACGCTCTTTCCATATCCTTTGCCCTCTAGTTTTGAGTCCCCGGTTTTGGCTTCGTTTTTTTTGTCCTTTTTGTTGATATCCGTTTCCTGCACAATATAAATGTCAAAACAAGCATATATTTGGCATTTTTCTTATGTTTTTGGTCAAATAAGCTCGTTTTATTAGGTCAAAGGTATGTGTAATTAAACACATACCAAAATCCTCCATACTAAACTATTGCCGTGTCCTCACGCAATGCCATAAGTAAACACTTAAGAAAACTAAGAATCTCAACCCCCCTCGACTAATTACCTCGAAAAGTTGCTAAGTGTTCATCGAGGGGAATTAAAGAATCTTAAGTTTTGAAAAGCCCCGTTTTGACCAATTTTAAATCTACACTTAAGTTACACCACAACATATTTTTTTTATTTTTTAGTTTTTTTCTCTTTTTCTCATTATTTTTATTATGTATTATTATATTAAGCAACTAACTAACCATGTTTTGACGTGTCGTTATCTTGAGCTCAATACTCTTTAAGGTATCATAGAACAAGACTCACTTTAATCCTAAAATGCCCAAAGAGTAAAAATTCACGTCCCGACTTTTCACTTGCCCCTAACCAAGCATAAAAATGAAATCACCGTTAAAAAAAGTTAAGAAGCTAACACTGCTCATACTTGTAAACTTGGAACTTTTCCCGCTCCCAGCAAATAAATATCTTAGTGCAAGATGTGCTAATTTCAAATTTCAATCATAGGATCCAGTTTTGCAAAAATTTCCTATGCTCACTGTTCCCACCCACAGAATAATGAGTTTAAAGGCGAGATCATCCCATGTATCGACTTTCGTCTCGGCACATCCCAACATTGCGGCTAAGTGACCAGTGCCTTTTGACACCATCCACAGAGACTAGTATCGGGACTCACACGGGACCTTTGGTTTCAAAAACTCTTAGGTTTCTCGTATATACATAAAATCACAGCTTAAAAACGGAATAGTCTTTGTTCAAAAGCATATTTAAATTTAAGAAAAAGAGGTTTTCCCTATATTTATTAATTCACGTTTACACACTTAATATAATTACCATCCCTTAAACAAATGAAAATCCTCGACCTTTTAGAGAGGCTACAACATCGGTTGTGAGCCGGCAAGATGCATAAACTTTATTAGCCCACAGTTATTATTATATTACCCTTATTTTTTTAAAATATAATACCACGTATAGAGAAAATTTATTTTTAGAAATTAAGTAAAAATTTGAACTAAAATATTGATAGTCGACTATACTTCCAAAATTATTGAATTTAAGTCAATTTTTCAAAACATAGCACTTATTATAGTCCGGATAGAAGCTTATTAGAGAAAAGCCACAAACTACACTTATGAGCTCTTAAGATTTCCAAATAATCCTTGTTTAGCATCTAACTCATACTTAACTCTATCATTTCTCGTTCTTCGCAAATTTAAAATCTTTAGTAAAAAGGATCCTCGAGATGCTTATTCTGAGAAGTTAAGGGACCAAGCTAAGCCTCAAACACGCTCGATCGGGTCAAAATTTATTCTTATTCTACCCAGCAGGAAAGTCAAAATTGTGACAAAACACTTATTTTATTTTTTAAAATTTTAAATTTTTTTTTATTTTTTTTGGTATTTTGGTGTAAAAACGGATACTCGAAAACAACGATGAGCAGGGCATAATGCAAATTCGATAGATTCCCCGCCATACTAGAACTAAAACATTTTCCTCAATGTTTTAAGAAGGGTCTCTACGTAAATCCTAAGCCGTTTATTAAGTATGCTTAAAGGATAAACGTTAGTCGATAAGATTTAGGATATTGGATTCCCATAATGAAGCTGAGGATTTGAAGCTTGAGTGAACGAAGGACAAAACCATGAGCACGAGAGGCTTCAAAATCTAGGGCAATCATGGACATACAACAAAAAACACGAAACACGGAAAAATGGAAGAGGCGAGCCTCTCACAACACACTTATTCATTACTACTATTATAATTATATTAGGATAAGCATGGGTTGCCACCCACGAAGCGCTTATTTTAGGTCACTTAGCTTGACCCGATCCCCCGAATTGAGTTGTTCATGGGGGATAGAAATGGAGACATGGAACATCCAAAATACGAATGTCCTCTCCATAAGAGCAAGGAAAAATCTCCATCGGGCTTTCAAAATTTTTAATGACTTTGAAAGCTTTAGTGCCCCGATGAGATAATTTTGGGAAAAATTAAAATAATTATGAACTCGCTTTAGAAATTGAGAATCCCGGTGGTTAAAAACTTTATCCTCATTTTCGGATGAACACGAGAGAAGGAGGTTTCGACCCGGAACTTCCTGTGTTGAAAGAAGTTTAATAAATATATAGTGATTAAAATCCTCAAGATTAAAGAAGCATTAGATTATGGATATCTTCTATACCTACTTATCCTGTGTTACCATAATAGTGACCTTACCAAAAAGGTTCCACATAGTAAATATTAACCCTAATAAATACATTTGTCCTCGATAATTGGTTGAAGGCAAAGCATCAACTCCTCGAAAAAATTCTTATATAGAATCCGGATTCACACTCGGGGACAGTGAATTGAAAATCACTTGATTCTATGGGTACAAGTTTCATCAATCAAGAGTTAGACTCTTGAATTTTAATCTTCCTTGGAGCCAAATGGATCATCATAACAAACCCCCCCCCCCCACCCCCCCCCCCCCCCCCCCCCCCCCCCCCCAAATCATCATTATCGGACTCAAGTTCAACAAGATCACATCGACTTCATTCATATAAATGGCGGCGCTGAATAATCAAGAGATATGTTCATCGTGAACATCTCAAGTGAAAGGATATCACTAAGATCTGTTATTATGATACTGCAATGATTTACCCTCACAACCGACAAAACTCCCTCTGAAGACAAATAGAATCCAATTTCCTTTGGTATTATCAAGGATAGAAGCAAATAATCCTATTTCTCTAAATCGGATTGTGATACATCGAAAAAATGAGAATATCTATCATTTCCTGGCGTGGGAAATGTAATAGAGAGCAGAAGTTCATCGCGAACTCCTTCAGAGCGTACAAATGGACGACAGGCAACATCATTGTCCCGGTGAAATGAGATCACTTGCGAGATAAGCTTCAATTCTTCCCCAACCAATAAAGAACGATCACTCTTCTTTGTAAGGAAGTAACTTGATGGGGAAGAATAAGAGTTGGATCACGAGGCGTTTTCGAAATCGGAAGGTGAATTGCCACTCAATGGATTGATAACATTTGTGGTGAAGTTAAATCGTATGGAAAGAAAAAAGTTGGATTGCACATTGATGATTTGTTATCTTTTTCATTTGCAAACAAGCCTCAATGATAATCTTCAAGAGAGTCATTTGTAGATGTCATTCATGTGAAATGTAATTCATTTTTTACGGCTTGTTAGAATAATCTTGTAAGTATCATGTCTCATAATCAAGATTTATCTTTCGTCAGCCGACACGGAGAATCATTTCTTCGTACGTGAACGTGCAATCAAATTATCAGCGGTCTGTAAGAAAGGTCTTCCCAGATGAGGGGGACACGAGGGATCGCTTCATAATCAAGCGATGACGAAATCGTTGAGGAATGTGAACTTTCCACCCGGAACAAAGACATCATTGCAATTCCATTCCCGGTGTCAAATTTGCCTGGTTATCTATCAAGGGTCATTAGCGTGTGAAATAAGCTCTGTAAACCTAATTTTTTCCAAACCAAAGATGCATCAAGTTTGATGGCTGAGCACCCGAGATCGCTAGGGCCTTGCACTAGAGCTCACAAAAACGCGACACGTAATGAGAAATTTCCCCAGGTTCTCTAAGTTTTTTGGTAACCTTATGAAAGCCGTTTGAGCAATTTTCATTGAGGGTGTGTTTTGGCGCAGCATCTAAAAGTTTCTCAGTTATTGAAATGAGACTTTTTAAGCATCTTTTGTATTTCGGGATAAGAAATAAAAGCATCTGCAATAGAGATATTGATGTGTAAGTAGTTTGAACAATTTGCCAAAATTTTTGTAAATTTGGACTTCCATCTTTGCTTGCGTATTTTTCTGGTGATTCTTGAATGATAAGGGATATTGGTTTGAAGAGATCCTTTTGTGCACCACATAATTCTTTAGAAAAATAGATTTAGCTTTTTAGACAAGAGGAGGTGGGACCTTAATGGTATACTCAGCGAGTTCCGGATTCGTTAAAGTCTCCTCTGCACGTTCATCCTCCTCCGGATTAATGAATAAAGGAGCAAGAACGGAAGGCCCATCAAGAATAACAAGACCCACTTCGGGTGGTGATGGCATTCAATTCACCTTGCGGGGTTAGGCATGGTGTTGCCAGGGAGAGATCCCGAACCCGAAGACGGAAGGCGGTGTCATTGGAAAAAGGCTGGAGCCACATGTTCTTTAGCTCATTGGTTTGATTAGACATTTAACCTTGAATCGAAGTCTCATTTCATTTCTTAACGTTAATTTTCACATGGTAAATTTTTAGTTTGCATTGCTTTTATATTAACCTCATTTCTCTTTCTTTATTTTTTTTCCAACTCACTAAGAGAGTACAACTGATGTTTGTTGAATTGGAGCTTCTTGATTGAAATTGTTTCCTCGATTATATCCTTGAGGTTGGCTAAACCGGTTTTGATTATTTTTCACGTTTGGTTGAGCAAAACCCGGTGGTCGAATTTGATTAGCCACACTCAGAGGATGATAACCAGAATTACCCTGATTGTAGTTAACCGCGGCTGCTGAAATGTATCCTTGAATATTATCCCGAAAAGTGTTGCCATCGGCGACGAGACACTGATAATAAGGATGAGCACCACCGCAAGTAACACAAATTTCCTCAATGGCTTTTACAGAAGCTGGAGGTGGGGTTGCTTGAAATTGTTTGAGAATAGCGGTCATGGCGGTAGTCACATCACTTGTTTGTTGATTTACTGCATGAGTAAGTTTGGCTATCTCAGAGGAAGAAGAAGAATTAACATCACTTGATTTCACTTGAGAAATATTCGATTGTTTCGTGAATTGCGGACCTTGGATTTGTTTTCGATAATTATCAACACATCTTGAGTACGTCTTTCCAAAAGATTGCCACCGGCGGCAGAATTTAAAGAATCTTGGTCGGCCGAGTTTAAGGAATTGTAGAAGGTATCAAGTTGATACAATTCGATAAAACCATGATGAGGGCATGCACGAAGGAGATCTTTTTAACGGTCCCATGCCTCATGAAACGATTTATCAAAACGTTGTTGAAAGTTGGAAATTTCATTTCGAAGATTTGTCGTTCTTGAGGGAGGAAAGAATTCATTGATGAATTTGGAAACA
>BQNB010015700.1:65137-72815 GCA_026074375.1 Tanacetum coccineum | reverse complement strand
GGCTTTTTCTCCTATAAGCTCTTAACCTGATTAATATACGTGCTACTTTTGGAGATTAAACTTAAATCAATAATTTTTATAGTTTATAGTAAAAACTTTAGCCTTAGTTCAAATTTATACTTAAATTTTTCAAAAAGAAGTCTTTCCTAAAAAAAATATGATGATCTGTTGAAAAATAAAAAAAATATAAATATAAACTGTGGGCTGATAAAAGTTTGTTGCATCTTGCCAGCTCACAACCGATGTTACAGCCTTCTAAAGAAAGCACATAGTAAGAATAATAATCCTGATAAACTTTATGCATCTTGCCGGCTCACAACGATGTTGAGCCTTCTTTAAAGGTCGAGGGGTTACCAAAATTCATAAAATGGGTAATTTAAGTGTGAATAAAAGATCTCTTTTTGTTAAATTCAAATATGCTTTGAATTTGGCTATTCTTTTTTATCTTATAAGCTATGTGGCATACGGAAAACGAAGAGATTATGAAACCTAGGTCCGTGAGTCCCGATACTAGTCTCTGTGGGGTGTCAAAAGCCTGGTCACTTAGCCGCAAGTTTGGGATGTGCCGAGACGAAAGTCGCTACATGGGATGATCTCGCCTTCTATTTATTATTCTCGAGTGGAACGTGAAACATATAATATTGAAAACACATTGATCCCGGTTGAAATTCACAATTAGCACATACACTAAGTATAATAATTGTCGGGAGTGAAAAGTTCACCAAAGTAGCTAATATGAGTAGTGTTAGCATCTTAAACTCATAATTGACGGTGATTTTGTTTTAAGCTTTGGTTTGGTATATGTGAAAATAAAAAAAAAAAAATGAAAAAAATAAAAAAAAAAGTAAAAAAAAAAAAAAAAAAAAAAAAAAAAAAAAAAAAAAAATATAAAATAAAACTAAAAAAAAAAATAAAAAAAAAAAAAAAAAAAAATAAAAAATGTCAGGAACGATGAATTTATCCTTTTTGGGGCATTCTCGGATCGAAATGCATCTTGTTCTATGATCCCTTAAAGTTATAAAATAACGAAAGTCAAACGTTCTAGTTAGTTGATTAATATGAAAACTACAAAAAAAATGAGAAAAATGAAAAATACAAAAATATGTGTAGGAATAAGTGTATATATAAAAAATGGTAAAAACGGGGATTTTCAAAACTTATGAGTCTTTAAATTCCTTGACAAACACTTAGCTACTTTTTGAGGTTATTAGTCGAGGGGGATCGAGATTCTTAGTTTTCTAAGTGCTTACTTATAGGCATTGCGTGAGGATCGACAAAATAAAAAAAGTCTTGTATGGGGGATTTTGGTATGTGCTTATTTTACATACTTTCGCCATAAAATCGGACTTAAATGACCCAAAAACGTAACCAAAAAATACATTATATTTGTATGTTTTACTTATTTTTGTGGCAGGAAACGGAATAACGATAAAAGGACGAAAAATCAAAGCAAAAAAAATGACAAAAACTGTGCACGGAATGGAAAAGAGCATGGAAAAGACATGTAAATCAAGCCAAAGACCAAAAGTCCAGTCAAAGTCAAAGAGTAACCCGACAAAAGTCAGTTCATGTAGGAAGCCGGGTAGCCCTAAGGGTACATTTGAAGACCAAATGGGCCTTACATCATAAACGGGCCCAAATCCTAATGAAAAAGCCCAAATGAAGTAAGGGGGCCAATCTTGCAAACATTATACGTTTTAACCCCACATGGTCCACATATATGCATTATATAACCATTGGAAGTTCGGTTTCTGGTCAAAAACTTAAAAAGTTGTCACCACAACCACATGGACCTTGTGTGTTAACAAAAGAGATACAATGAGGGGTGATATCTGTCTAACCCACTAACTTTCTCTCCCCACAGGACCATCAATGAAATTAAATATTCACTCTTAGGGACCATATTTGGCTCACAATCCAACAAAACTTATTACCCACGTCATTGTTCAGCTTTCCCAAAACAGTGATAGACAAAAAAAAACCCATGTTCCCTGCCTTTTTACTTTTCACATTTCTTTCAACCTCTATCACTCACAACCAACAAAACAGTCACAATCCATAACCCCACACCCCACTGGGTTTTTTGCAGCTGCAATCTCAAGACTCTATTCGTCGAGGAAAATCAAGGGACAAGATGCGGGACTTGGGCTCCAAGATTTTTAAGGCTGAGATTGCTTTGAATCCCTTCTCACTCATGAAAGCACAGGCTCAATGTGTCTCCTTCAAAGAAACAAAAAAAGGAAGATGACAAAAGAAAAATGAAGACAAATTCTTAGTCGTTTTCTATATAATAGCTCTTTGTGTTAGACCCTTGTAGGAGGGAGTTTCAGGGTTATCAGTTAGTATCTATCTTAGTTTTAAACCTTTTTCATCTAAAGTGTATTTATTTGTTCTTTAAGTATATATAATCCTTTTATGAAATATTAAGCATTTGGTTCATATTCTGTTTTCAGTTTCAGATTTGTTCATGTTTTTAAAGCTTTTCATTAGCTAATTTAAGTCTTCTTAGCCTTTTTTTATATACTATTCTTATAAATTAACTTAGATATAAATAGCTAAGAAGATCACACAAAAATCTCCCCCTTAAACATCAGCAATTTTTTGGAATGATAAGCAAAATGTGGAGTGCTTTATAGCACATACAAGCTTGTTTTATACAGCTGGAAGCTTGTAGACTTTTTTTTATTCTATCCCTGTTTGTTTAAAAGGGAGCAAGGGATATGTATGTTCTCTTCTTAACATTTTTTTGTTACTGTAGTAGGCTTAATTTGTGCTTTTTTATATTGCTTTCTGATTATTTTATCTTGTTATTGCGATTTAATTGTTTAAAAAGTTTGGTCTTAGGGGTAGTACTTCATTTTGGGTTTTTATGCTTTTCGGTAAAATAATTTGTTAAAACAAAACAACTACTCATAAGTGGTTTTTTTTTAGTTTAATTTTTTTTTTAAAAATTAAATTTTTAATTTTTATTTTTTTTTTTTTTTAATTATTTTAATTAATTTATTTTAGTTTTTTTTTTTTTAAAAAAAAAATTTTAAAAATAATTTATTTATTTTTTTTTTCTTTTTCTGAATTATTTTTTTTTTTTATATTTTTCTTTTATTTTTTAAAATTTTTTTTCTTTTTAATTTTTATTATATTTTAAAAAAAAATTATTTTATAATTTTTTATTTGTTTTTTTTATTAAACATTTTATTTGTTATCTTAAAAAACTGTCAAGAAAAAGTAAAAATTAGCATAGCTTAAATCTTGTTGAACTTGTTGATTTAACTGTTAAAACTTGATCATTAGGGTTAATATTAGTTGATAATTATCTGGGAGTCAAGGTTTTAGCTTTTAATCTCATCTTTCTAGCTTAAAATTTTGTTTATAATACATTAAGGGGGTGTTTGGGTTAAGCTCAAAATGGGTCAGAATGGTTAGGTAAATGGGTTGTGGTCTATTAGTTAGTTTTAACTAGCTAAAATTAGTATTAGTTAACTGTTTTATTAAGTGGTCAAGTGTTAAAATCAATCTTTGTGGTATTTTGTGCTTATGGCTTAAATCTGAAGAGAAATCTGTTTCACTAAAGCTATTTGATTAAGCTCTTTGAAAATCTGCTTAACTTGTCTTTGTTTGTGCTTGGTTTTAAGAGTAAAAGAGTAGTCAAGTTGATTTTTAACTTACCTAGTGTCCTTTTAGAATCTGTCTGAAATTTTCATTTAGTTACCAAGTAAAAATTGCCAAATTTCAGATTAAGTTTTCAGTTAGTAAAATAGTAATTTAGCTTCTAATTTTTTGTGCACAAGCTCATTAGGAGCTTGTGTTAATCTGTTTGTAACTGATTTTTACTTTGGAGCTTATTTGGTGGCTTAATTATAAGCCTGCATTTTGCCCCTAGGAAACTTAAAAGCTCCCCTGGTGCAAAAGCCTTGTTTTGCAGCCCTTTTTTCTGCTTATTTCTTAGTATAACCTAGGTATTTTTGGCATTTTTAGAAAGCATTTAAGCTCTTTTTCAAGCCTTAGCAGCCTCAAACCTTAAGTCTTTTCTAAAAGTGTTCATTTTTAAGCATAAAAGTTCCATTTGACTGTTTTGCCTGCTCATTTAGGCTTATAGCTTTATTTTAGTTTTCATGGTTTTAAAAATTGGCTTTAATATTTTAGCTTATTTCTATTTGTTCCTGGCTTATTAGGTTAGAATAAGCCCCTTTTTGCTTATTAGGTTTTGCTTTAAGCTCATTTGAGCTTATTTGCATTTTTAGTCAAAAATTTTAAGTGTTTTAGAATTTTAGCTTTTCTGCCTGTTTGGTTATTTAGTTGTTATTTTTGTTGTTCTAAGTAAAAAAAACTTGTTTTTAGACAAGTCCTCTTGCCTGCTAAGCTTATTTGCCAAAGTCACTAGTTATTTTTTCTTTTAAAGGCCAAACAGTGGCAATAATTTGAGACTTAGTGTAAATAATATACGCTAATGTTTGTTATTAGCTTATTTTCGTGCTTATTTTTGAGTTTAAAATTTTTTGTCTGTTTTAAAGTTGCTTATTTTTAGTCTTTTCAAAAAGTTATAAATTTTTTTTTGAGGAATAAAAGCGTTGGGATTAGAAGAGACCCCAAGTGAGCAAGACTCGAACTCGGGACCTCTCCCATATCAACCAACACTTTTATAACAACACCTCACCGCTGTGCTACAATAGCTCATCCGGTAGAGGTTTGTTAAGTTAAATATATAACCCATTTGCCTTATAAGCCTTCAAGCCCATTTAGCTTATAAACAGTTATTAATAAGCTGTTTTCAGTCTTTCGATTATTCTTAGGATTCTTCTGTATAAACTCATTTCCCCTAAATTTTTCATAATTTTTCATAATCGTTTACTATTTTTAATCATTTATTTTTATTAAAACTGTTTTTTAATTATAATAAATTAAATAAAAATCAAAAAAATATTTTTCTTTTTTTAGAAAATTTTCTTTTATCAGTTTTCACTTAGGAAAAATAGAAAATCTTTCGTAGGTTAATTTTTCAAACTTTTGATTTTTAAAGAACGGGTCTCGGGTACGGATCTTGACTTGACTCGTTTTTGGGTCAAACGACCTCCGTTTTCAGTCTAGTCTTTTTCATTCTTCATTATTAGTCCCCTAGAGTAGTTTAGAAGTAAAAATTTCTTTGTAGGGTTAATTTTTAAGATTTTAGGTTTTTGACCCCTTGTTCGGGATTCCTGCTCTCGTTTTTCAGCTTAATTTCATAATTTTTAGGTTTTTCTCAATCGTTTTTGTTTGTTATTGATTAATTTAGCTTTCTACTCTCTCAAATCATTAATCTCATTCAAACTCCAATTTTCCGACTGTATCGATTCTCCAGCACAGCCTCGTTGGGGATAAACGACCCGGGGATATTCTATACTACTCCTCGGTTTCATTGATTGTTTTTAGAATATACTTACTATATATTTTATATTTTATTATATATTATATATAAGAGGTGTAGTTTAGCTTCAATCAGAGACCGACGCTTTTCTTGCTCTAGATGATTCAATACCTCCTGAAATTGATAATGGAATATATGATTCGGAGGAAGATATTCTTTTTCTTGAAAAATTATTAAATGATGATCCCATGAAAGATCTCCCTTCTAAAGAGCTTAAAAATGATGAAACCAAAACGACTAAATCTTCAATTGAAGAACCTCCTGAATTAGAACTTAAGGACTTACCTCCCCATCTCGAGTACGCATTTTTAGAGGGACTTTCCAAGTTACCCATAATTATCACTAAAGACTTGAAAAGGGAGGAGAAGGATCAGCTCATTAAGGTTTTAAATTCGCATAAACGAGTAATTGCTTGGAAAATATCTGATATCAGGGGCATTGGTCCTAATTTTTGCACCCACAAGATATTGATGGAAGATGACTTTAAGCCTACTGTCCAACACTAGAGGAGGGTAAATCTAAAAATTCATGAAGTCATTAATGCAGAAGTTATCAAACTTCTCGATGCTGGATTGATTTACCCTATCACAGATAGTCCTTGGGTTAATCATGTGCATGTCGTACCAAAGAAAGGTGGTATGATGGTGGTTACTAATGACAATAATGAGTTAATTTTGACTAGATTGGTCACGGGATGGCGTGTTTGTATTGACTACAAAAGTTAAATGACACCACCCGTAAAGACCACTTTCCTCTTCCTTTCATGGACCAAATGCTTGAACGTTTAGCTGGGAATGAATTCTATTATTTTCTTGATGGATTTTCTGGATACTTCCAAATTCCTATCGATCCCCAAGACCAGGAAAAAACCACCTTCACCTGCCCTTATGGGAAATTTGCTTACAGTAGGATGCCTTTTGGTCTTTGCCATGCCCCTGGGACTTTCCAAAGGTGTATGATGGCAATTTTTCATGATATGATTGAGAAAACCATGGAAGTTTTCATGGATGATTTTTTGATCTTTAAGGATTCGTTCTCTTCTTGCCTCTCCCATTTAGACATGATGCTTAAAAGGTGTGAAGACACCAATCTTGTTTTAAATTGGGAGAAGTGCCACTTTATGGTTAAAGAGGGTATTATCCTCGGCCATAAGATTTCTAAGAATGGTATTGAGGTTGATAAAGCTAAAGTGGATGTTATTGCTAAATTACCTCCTCCTACTACAGTTAAAGGAATAAGGAGTTTCTTAGGTCATGCCGGCTTTTATCAGAGATTCATCTAAGATTTCTCCAAAATAGCCTGGCCTATGACCCATCTCTAAGAGAAAGAAACTCCATTTGTGTTTTCTAAAGAATGTTTTGAATCATTTGAGTATCTTAAAAAGAAATTAACCGAGGCTCCAATTCTCGTGGCCCCTGATTGGGACTTACCATTTGAAATCATGTGCGATGCAAGTGACTTTGCGGTAGGAGCAGTCTTGGGCCAGCGAAAGAACACATATTTTTAGCCTATACACTATGCGAGTAAGACTTTATTTGATGCTCAGACACATTACACCACTACTAAAAAAGAGTTATTAGCTATGGTGTATGCGTTTGAGAAATTTTGGTCTTACCTTGTCTTGTCTAAGACCATAGTGTATACGGATCACTCGGCCTTAAAGTATTTATTTGCTAAGAAAGATGCTAAACCAAGATTACTCTAATGGATTCTCTTGCTCCAAGAATTTAATATCAAGATTCGCGATAAATAAGGAGCAAAGAATCTAGCAGTTGATCATTTGAGTAGACTTGAAAATCCTCATAAAGCGGATCTCGTTGAAATGGAAATGAATGATAATTTTCCACACGAGTCCCTGAATATGATTTCCCTTAATGATAAAAATGAACCCTCGTGGTTTACCGATATTGCAAACTACCTAGTGGGTAATGTGCTTATTAAAGGGATGTCATCTCAGCAAAAGAAGAAATTTTTCAAAGATATAAAATATTATTTTTGGGATGACCCTTATTTGTTTAGAATCCGTGCTGATCAAATAATTAGGCGGTGTGTGGATGGGAAGGAAGCTATGGATATTCTATAAGCTTGTCACCATGGTCCCACCAGAGGACATCATGACCCTAACTACACCGCCAAGAAAGTTTTTGATTCTTGTTTCTTTTAGCCCACTATATATCGTGATGCCCATGACATGGTCAAACACTGTGACTCATGTCAACGTCAAGGAAAAATCTCACAAAGGGATGAAATGCCCCAGAATCTTATCCAGATTTGTGA
>BQNB010015700.1:20137-60137 GCA_026074375.1 Tanacetum coccineum | reverse complement strand
TAGCCCTGGAAAACACTCTAAAACGGACTAATAACTATAAAATATGAGTAATTATATTGCAAATATGTTTGTTTTGTGTTATTATGTCTTACAGGTACAAAGGATTGAAAACAAAGCAAAAACGTTGATTTTCGGTTGAGTTTTGATGACGTTTTAGCATTTTTCGAGATAAAAACGAGGTCAAAAAAATTTCCCGAGCACTCCATTAGAAAGAGCACAAAATTATGAATCTATCAGTACCTTTCTCTCATTTTGACCCTTTCTTATTTGAACCGGTTAAATTCCTTTTTGAACCTTTTAATAATAAAAACCTGGTCCAATTTAAAAAGCCCTTAAGAATTAAATTATGCACTATGTACTATGATGGACAAGGTAGCACAGTTGGTAAAGTGCTCACCCCTTGTGTGACGAGCTCGTGGTACCGGGTTCGAATCCGGTCATGGTATATTTCCACATGCCACGTGGCACCACTTTGGTGGTGACACGTGGTGACCCGACCCGAACCAGGCTCCACCCGAACCAGACCCGTCGACCAGTATTGACCCATTGACCTGCCACGTAGATGCCACATGGCTACCACGTCACTGGCGGCTGGCCAATCAGAGGCCGCCACGTGGCGGCGACGCTGACATGTTTGATTGCAGGTACGAGGTCAGTACAAGGTTGTAGGTGGCGGTTGGCTAATCAGGAAAGGACACGTGGCGTGGCGGTGGCGGCTAATGATTGGATTCAGTACGAGGTCAGGCATGGTGGCTAATCATTGAACAAGGTGGCTAGCCAATGAGAGGCTGCCACGTGTACGCGGTGACAGTTGGTACAGTCTGGCAGAGGTTGTTGGATCCGAGGGTTCTAGAAGGATGCGTGGCAGGCATTGGTTGGCTAAGAAGGCAATATTATGGTTGGCAACAGACGCGTCAGGAGGGCATCCTTGGCATTAATAAAATTAAAAGGGTTATAAGGGGTGGAAATGACCAAAATACCCCTGAGCTTACATGGGTTATAAAAGGGCCTCATTTCCAGCCGAATAGGTGTGTAGTTTTTAGGTATTTTTCACATAGTAATAGTTTTAGCTTATTTAGATTTGTAGTAGGTTAGGCTTATTTTGTAAAAGCTTTTAAAGCTTATTGTTCCAACTTAGTGTATTGCTTATTTGCTTAATAAAGATGAAGGTTTTGGATATCACTTGAGCTTATTCTTATTCTAATCCTCTTATTTTCTTTTCTTTTCTTTTTAGCTTATTTCCAAATAAGCTAACCTTCTAGCTTATTTCTAAACCTTATTACCTAAGTGCTTATTTTGTAATAAGCTTATAGCTTATAACAAAATAAGACTCGATCTAACAAGCTTTAAAATAAGTTGTGTCTTAGCTTATTTTCGGATTAAGCTAGATTTGGCTTATTTTCTATAGCTTATTATCACTTAATCGAATAAGCTCCTTATAGCTTCTTTGATTTTGATTTTGAGCTTATATAATCAAATAAGCCTAGCTTATTCTCGATTTCTTTTGGTATACTATTTTTGAATAAGCTAAACATTTACCTTATTTGAATTGCTTATTGTGAGCTTATTGGTTTATTATTTTAGGTCTTATCCTTAATTATACCCGATTCCCGTTCACTTTTCAGAGTAGAACACCTAGGTTTCGGGTGGATTTAGATCTAAAGGTTTTCATCTTTAAATAGCTTATTCTACTAAATCTTATAGTTTTTTTATAAGCTAGTTTTATTTACTTCTAGATCTAGCTTATTTCATCTTAATAGCTTATTGTTATATTGTGCACTTTAACTTTGTTTGTTTTATTGTTGATGGAACTTATTCTACTCTTTGGCATGGAGCTTAAGGGTTGTATAAAATAGTTTAATTACTAAGTTTAGTGCTTTACTAGATTTTACAAGCTTATTAGATTATAAAGCTTATAAGTTTATGGTATGTGTGTAATTACACATACCTTTTACTTAATAAAACGACCCTAAAAGACCAAAAACGCACATAAAATGCCAAATATATGCTTGTTTTTGTGTTTGTACTGTTCAGGTACCGGATATTCACTAAAGGACAAAAAACGAGGCAAAACCGGACAAAACTGAGCATGGATTTGAAAAGAGCGCAAAAAACCAAAGCCAAAGGTACAAAAGGATTAAAAACAGAGCTAAAACGGACATTTCCGGATCGACTCGACAACGTTTGTGCATTTAATGAAGTCAAGACAAAGTCAAAGTCAACCCCGGGATACGGCTTTGGTAAGAGCATGGAAAAACAAACCCGAAACCTTATCATGAAAAAATAGGCCGACCTATACTCATTTTAGTTGGCCGAGTCAGCCCACTATATTTAATAAAACCCTTTAAGCCTAAAAGTCTAAATAAAAGCCCAACAACCCTTTTGTTACAAAAACCTGCTGGCCCAAACATGTATACCTAGCCCAAATCGCCTAACAACTGTTAAGGCCAATTAACTGTCGTTAGTCCTTGTGCTTATTACACCTATAGTCCTTTAGGGACTAACGATGCAAACAACCAGCAAACTACAAGGGCCATATCTGCCAACCTAGACGTATATTGCAAACCATAATAACACTTTCGAGGTCATGTTTAAAACTCAATATCGTTTTAAAGCTCAGGTTGTTTATACGTTTCTCTAGGATAATATCAATAGTTCATGAATTTAAAAAAAACAAGCGGAATAAGAACAAAGATATTCAACAAGGGTTTCCATTTATACGTTTCCATCAAGCCCTAATTCTAGACGATCAACTCTAGAACGGTTACAATCTAACAGGGATCAAAGATCCTTGGGGCTACACCAACTCTACTAGACATCTACATCTTTAACACTTTGTGTACACACACTTTTCTGGATATCTTAAACCTACACACCTAATACCCTTTATATAGAGGGATATTAAGGCTTACAAAGGAAGCTAATCAATAGATAAGGAAACAATTTAAATCACATTAATATGTTTCCTAATCATTATCTTTAACATCTTTGACCAAATCTTCATAATTCTCCACCAGCTTGAAGAATTCTTTAATGACGATTCTGATCCTTTTGTTTCATTCTTTTATTTATTTTGTCTCATCAAATTTAGAATCCCAACAATCTTCCCCTATTTGATGATGACAAAACAAACAAAGTCGTGTACGAACTTCATCATAAAGCCAAAGCTTCCCCTGAAGTTGAGATGTAATCATCTCCCTGAATGAAACAAAACTTCCAAGCTTCCCCTTAATCAGATATCCTTTGTATCATGCCACCATATATGATAAGCTGCAAATCATAT
Source organism: Tanacetum coccineum (assembly GCA_026074375.1). Taxonomy (NCBI): domain Eukaryota; kingdom Viridiplantae; phylum Streptophyta; class Magnoliopsida; order Asterales; family Asteraceae; genus Tanacetum; species Tanacetum coccineum. Next base: position 56,854 of record BQNB010015700.1, on the reverse strand, counting down.
CTCTATAATCTTCTTCCCCTTTTTGTAATCATCCAATAGGGGTCTTCAGTAGATAACTAACTTGTAAACACTTCCCCTCAAATGGTGCATGTAGATGGTTAAACATTTAATCAATAAGCTTCCCCTAAATCCCATATGTTTACCATCTCTTGAATCTCGAACTCTGTAGGCTCTATGTAGTGATCACTGATGAAGAAAATCGAATATAACGAATTTGATGTATAATTAGAATATCCCTAAACTTGTGGTCTTATGTCTTGCACTAAAAAAGATAAAGAAACTCACACTTCTATTCGAGAGTAGACCTCGATCTCTTGATAAAATCCTCATCTTCAATGAGACACTAAGCACAACAACGTAAATCCTTTAAGTGATAGTAAATACCTATGAGTACTACAACGTACCTCCTTACATCAGGTAAAACTAGATTAATCAAGTCTTTATCAAAAAAACCATGAAAGCACGAACAAGTTATCTCCAAGGCTAAAAGATATGATAAGAACACGCATCCAAGAATCCCACTTCATCTTCAAATAAGCAATAAATAACCCTCTTCGTAATCAATTAATCCATGAAATCCAAAAAAACTAGCCTTTTAAACCTTGTAAAACCAAAATTAACCGTTACTTCCCCTTAAACGAAGCATCTTGTTCAATTCGAGATCCAAAACTGTGTGTTTTCTTTCAACCTTCAAGTACTGTTCTGTCCGAGATTATTTGTCAACCAAGAAGCAAAAATATGTATTATCTGATATCGAATAAAACAAACAGTAGAAACATTTCTCGACGCCACTATCAGTTGTAAACATCTATCTCTTACAAAAGAAAGCAGTACTAATTCTTGTTACCACTGTTCTTAAAACTAGCAGTATAAACAATTACGCAGCAGCATTAACAATTAGGGCAGTACTAACCTTCTTTTGTGCCTAAACAGTAGTAACATACTTTAGGCAGTAAAACGAGTAATAGCACATTAATTTTTCTTTTTAATAGTCGAACAATATTTAAAATATTGACTCAAAACTGTTCAATTTTTCTCATTACTGCCATTCGAACCTTCATAGAGATCATGTTACCCAAACTGTAACCATGATAACCAATCACACATGCTGCTTCTTATGCAATCGATCCATATAGATGAACAAAGAAAACAAAGATCGAATATAATCAAACCAAATCGACGAGCAGCCATGGTATTAGGGTTTCGCATAAAAACCCTAATAATGATGATGATAAAAAAGAATGTATACGACGAGGTCCAGATCCATCATCATAAATCAACTACACCAAGAAACCCTTAATAGTAACAATGATTTACAATTGTATTGCATACCAATTAAGGTAGAGAGGACAATTATAAATATTGCTATATCAATTTAACTCCAAAACCCCATAAAACTTTAACCACAAATCGATTTCTTGAAAATTAGGGTTTTAGGGTTTCTTCAAAAACCTTGTAGATCCTAGATCAAGAGCCCCATGGCTCTGATACCACATGTTGAAACTAAAGATCGTTTAAGCTCAGGTTGTTTAGACCTTTATCTAGGATAATATCAATGTTCATAAGTTATAAAAACAAAGCGGAATAAGAACAAAGATATTCAACAAGGTTTACCATTTATACGCTTCCATCAAGCCCCAATTCTAGACGACCAACTCTAGAACTTTACAATCTAACATTGACAAAGATCCTAGTGCGTACACCAACGCTAACTAGACGTCTACATCTTTAACACTTTGTGTACACACCTCCTTTTTTCTGGATATCTTAAACCTACACACCTAATACCCTTTATATAGAGGGATATTAAGGCTTACAAAGGAAGCTAATCAATAAATAAAGAAACTATTTAAATCACATTAATATGTTTCCTAATCATTATCTTTAACATCTTTGACCAAATCTTCATAATTCTCCACCAGCTTGAAGAATTCTTTAAAGACGATTCTGATCCTTTTGTTTCATTCTGTAGGATCGTTATTCCTTAATGAAACACTGATATACTGTCAACTATGCGGAATCTAGTTGGCAGTACTTAAGAAGAACACACAATAGTTTCTCAAACGATTTCTTTTATAAACCTTTTGAATCTCCAAACTTCAGATCCTAATACAATACTAAGAAAATCGTAAACTCGTGGGATTTTTCCCTATGTTGTCTATATCTTTTCAAATTATCTCCCTAGAGAATCCTCTTTAAAACATAAGGATAACCTCTAGTAGATGTACATCCTGTATATCATAAACTAATTGATACTTATCACTAATAACTGTTACAAGATAAATGCTAAAACAACCGTTTAAACTTTATAGTTCCTATATCCAAGGCAGTACTTCGATCTTTGACTAGCAGTACTTTGATCTTTCATTTAGCAGTACTTTGACCTTTTGACTTGTATTTAAAATATTTCCCAAAATCCTCCCAACGTTAATACTACTTGCTTGACTTCAAGTTTCTTGATAGTGGACTTCTTTGTAAGCAACAGTTTGTCTTGTCATTTAAATCAGTACTTTGCCTTCAATTTTTTTTTTTTTTTAATCTTCATCTTTGAGCAGTATCTTGTACAGAAAAACAATCTGTTTGAGCAACATTGAAAAGAAACCTGCTTATCTTGAACATACACATTCTTCAAAATCTTTGTCTTTTCCTCAAACATGATTGTTCTTCCTCAGCAACAGGTCTTTTCAGCAACTTAATGGATTTGATAGATCCTGTTACCAAGTGAGCCATTCACTCTTGGGCTAGTCATTCTTAGGTACCTAGAAAAGAGTAATAATCCATGTATGAACTGAAAATCACTTCACACTCAGAACATGAATCATAGGTGTTGAGTACTATATGACTTTTGGTAAGTCATTTACAACCAAAACGAATTTAAATTAGTCTTTTACCGTGTATCCCCCCCCCCCCCCCCGTTTTTTTGCTCAGACAGTCAACTCTCATTAATAAAAGCATGGTTGAGTTGAGGACCATAAGTTTTGAGCAAACTTAATTAAAGCTATCAACGGATTTGACTTCTCTTTACCAAAAAGCCGTTTGCTTGGAGAAGCCCAATAAATCAGGTAATACATGGGGGTAGTGGATCACCATACAATTTTTGGTAAATTGTCAACCATCAAAGATTTTGAGAGTTCTTTACCAAAACTGTTTTGATTTGGAACTAGTCAATTCTTATTTTGTAAGACATGGTGAATTGAATACCATATGCTGGTGGTGTTTGAATAGACAACACTCAAAGCCCTTAAAACAGTTTGACATACAAATATCTGTGCCCTAAATCTTTTTGCACACTCAAATCTTCACCATATTTCAAAGAACAACTTTTTAACTAGCAGTACTTCATCAAGGTACTGTTTTGTTTTACACTACAGTACTTTAAACAAAGTACTGCTTGTTCACAGTTAATTCTGTTTATCATAAGTAAGATAGAATATATAAAGAAAATTTTGATAATAATACCATTGGTTTACGAATTGTCACCATCATCAGTTGTCCACAAGATGAACAGATGTATCAACAGTTATGTCTGTCTCAGTCTCTTCTTCACTTCCATGCCATTATCTAGCATCCTTATCATCATACTCCTTATAGAGGATATCTTCTCGTCAGCCAGGCAAGTGAAACATGAAGTGCCATCTTCGATCACTAGTTTAGCACTCCTGAAGATTCCATGAAAACCTCCATCTTATAAATCACCGATTCTTCTTGATCCTTCCAGAAATCATCATCAAATGATTCAGCGCTCCCAAATAATGTGTTTAGATCACCCAGAAGTTTCCAACCTAAGCGCGTATGTAGGAATGTGCTCATAATAGTCATGCAACAACTCATATAGGTTGAAAAAAAATCCTGTCTATCAAAACGCAGTATTCCCCATAGAGTATCAAAAGCCCTGAAGTGATATTTGCTCTGTGAATGATGAGATACTCTCCATCAGGTGAATCAATAACTTGGAGCTCTGTAATCATGGAGATTCCTTCTAGTGACTCTTTATCTTGTGCATTCTTTTCAAAATCTACAACTCGAAGATAGTTTCTAAGCTCATCAGTTGTTTCTGACCTCAACTTAGGCTTCTTTGATGGCTGTTCTTCAGTAATTGTAGCTTTCCTCTTCCTTGAGAGTCTTAGTGCATCTCTTCTCTTCAACATCTCCTTTCTTCTCTGAATCCATTTTGAACAAAGTGTCTTTGAAGATTCTTTGATAGATGCTTGAACTTTGTCATATAATTCCTTCATCTGTGGATACTTAAGTTTTTGCAAATTCTTGTATCCTTGACCTTTTAGAAAACTCTCATGATTAGAATTCTTCTTGTAGCATGAGAAGTTAGGTTTCCACAAAGTAGTCTTTGCGTTGTTTTCTACAATTCTTCAAACCTCTTTCTTTCATCTTCTGCATCCCACTCACGTGAATTTTCTAGCAACCTCCTCATCATTGTCGTTTCCAGGCTCTGATTGTTTGAAGAGTCAATTTTCTTTCTTTTTAGTTCTTCAACCATATCCTGTTTGCTTTATCTTTAGGGTAGTACCTTGATTATCAGTACCCTTGAGTTAGCTTGTTGAGTTGAGATTGTAATGACCAGGAATGCTCAAACCCTTGTCTAGATATAGCAACAATACTTCAGCACATTATGTTGTTCTTCAGAACCATAACTGAATTGACGGAGTGGGCTTGAAGGACCTGCTTCATCTTCAAAGTTTAGGGTCCTTGGCGTAATAAGGTCCCTTGTTCTAGCATCTTGAGTTGTCTCCAAATCCAATCTTCAGTTTCTCCCGTTTTACATTGAAGCTATCTTTCTCCTCAATATTAACTTCTTCCAGTCCCTATCACTTTTCTTTCCATATCAGGAGTAACAGCAGCAACTGATCAGCAGATCTATCAAAGAAATGATGTGTTGTATCTTCTCTTGAACATTTGCTCTTCAGTACAAAGTTCCTTCATCCTTATTCTCCCCAATTTGACTGAAGACACTTTTCTTCTTAATTCTTTCTTTCCTTCGTCTCTTTTTTGCTTCGTAAGGTTTTTGATTCTTACCCAAAGAGCATGATGTTTGACCACGGAGCTACGAATTGGACAACTTCTTGAGCTTTGCTTTGATCTTGAGTATTGTTTAGCTTGATAAAGAGTTGCTTCTGTTGAGTCTCCTAACTTCCCTGTTCAAAGCATATATATCTAAAGTCCCTATCTCCCTCCAGATGTCCTGAGACGCATCTTGTGAGTATAATCATTGGGAGATTTAGATAGAGCAGCATCATGAGTTCACGCCGAACCTTGTGAAGTCAGCAGTCCTTTGGTATGGGAGCATCCTTGAGAGGGTAGGCAGTAACGTGTAAGAACAATCCAGTACCTTGTAACTGAGGCAGTACGATGAGATTGAGCAGCACTTTGATTTGGAGTGCCTTGAGCAACCTTGCAAGAACTTGCAGCTCTAGAGTGCTGACTAGTACTCAGTTCTTCTTCTGCTGCCAATGCTGAGACACACTTCTAACATAGATGGAGTCAAGGGTTAATCCTACAGTAGAACATAGTACTATTCTTCCTCATGAATTAAAGCACTTGGAAGGGAGTTGAAACAGATGGTTATAAATTCCTGATGTCTATCTACCCCCTCTAACCCAGCTAGTTCAAAACAATTTGAAGCAACCTAGGATAACATAAGAAAAGGTGTACCATTTTGAAATATGTCCTAGCATCCCAGTAGAATCATCAGAAGAGATATTAAAACTTTTGGTTTGTGGCTAGACCTACAAGACAGAGAGCAATGTTTTGGTCCCAAATTTTCCCATGAAGTGCTATTAGGACCATAAACAGTGAAGTAATACAGGACCAAGTTCATTCCCCTGTGGGCTAACCAGAGTTTTAGAGAAAGTGAGTTGTGCCTAAGTGTAGCCCTCGTAGCCAATAGTCTCTGAGCTGTCCCAAATGACATAGCTTAAGAGAATGCAATCAACTCCATTTTCATCATCAAAGAGTAGGTCAGCTCGAATGGTTGCTTCAGAAATCAAAATCTTCTTGCCAGCTACCTTTGGCGCTAATTGAGGTACATCATTGATCACTTGGAGAGAAGCGTAGCCCAAATTGTTTGAAGCCCATGGACCAATATGATCAGGATCAACCAACAAAGAGTAATTAATGAGCACCATTGAGAAAGTCTATGAATTTGATAAAAATCATCTACTAGCCGTCTTTTCACACACCAATCATGTTGTTCTTGTTACAATAGCAATGTTAGCCATTTGAAAAGAATTTGATGTGCCGTCGGAGTTGGAAATTAAAGAATGTATGAATGAAAGTAAGTGAAGATGAGAGAAAAATGCAATTCAGTTGAGTATTTATAGGTTGCGACGGCTAACTAAGAAGTTACCGTTGTAGATACGTTTTTAGCGCAAAAACGTACGTTTGACCGTTGACCGAACGATAGAACATTTACTGTTGTGTTACTAAGGCAGCACTTTCTAAGGCAACCGTACTTTTAGTTGGATTTAGCATTACTTTCAACGCAAAAAGAATGTTTCAGCTAAATATGTGCAATGCAACAACACCATCAACTTTGCAAACTACTCTTCAAATCATCAAACCTTTGAAAAATCATGCATATCCTCCCTGCAATATAGCTAGAGTGCGTTTCAAAAATCCAATCTGCCCAAACCATACTTTACTTGATCACCAGTAACTTTATATGTGATCCTCGCCCTCAAAGATATCTATAGGTTCTAGTCAACCCAATGGTTTACCACCAAAAAGTTACAATCTGCCAAGTCAAACCTTGTGGTGAGTTAATCTCTACATTGTCATCAGTATGATCCTCACCACATTAATTAGCCTTTGCTCATAACATATCTCGAATGAAGGTATGTCGAATCTGTAATATGCTGGTCTCTGAGTGAAAAACGGAAATTTCACATTCAAATGTGCTCTCATTGTCTATATGGATTTTCAGTGTTCATGAAGTTAAAATCCATATCAAGTATTGATTTTGCCATCCAAGAACCTGAGCAACAACAACTTGCAGCCCGACTACAAACCTGCTTCTGTAGAGAGATAGCCACCAATTGTTTGTTTCTTGGCATTGCCAAAAACAATCTACTGCCAAGATGTTAATGACAACCACCAGAAGTTTGACTCTGTCATGGATGTCCCCACAAGTCATCTATCCCAAAAAGCTTCCAAATTAAAAGAGATTCTTTAGTATACAAAAACCCATATTAGGTTGATGTTTGAGATACCTAAAGATCCATTTGACAGCATGTAATGGGAAACTTTGGAGGTGACTTGAAATCTTGCTTGGGGGTGTGGGGGGCGACAGACAAAGCCAGCAAACATTATGTCTGTCTTGAAGCAGTTAAGACATGAAGACACCCAATCATAGACCTATAAAAGTACATCAACATCGTCACCTCTGTCATCTTTTCCTAAAGATTTATGAGCTTCAATGGGGGTGGATGCTGGCTTAATGGTTCTGAAGTCAAACTTGTTGAGAATATCTTTCACATATTTGTCTTGACTTATAAAAATACCACCATTGGATTGCTTGACTTGAAGCCCTAAAAAGAAAGTGAGTTCACCCCCAGATGGAACTCACTTTAATTCCTTTTTTGCATAAGAACTTCCAGAAAATCCTTCACCAAAGAAGACTTGGTAAGCTCCAAAGATGAATCTCATCAAAATATACCTGTGAACCAACATGATCTCTTCTATCCATCTTAATAAACAGAGTTTTATCAATAAGCCCCTCTCCAATATCCATGCTTTCAAAAGAAAAGTGGAAAGTCTTTCATACCATAGCTCTGGGGCTTGATGCAGGCCATAAAGTGCCTTGACAACTCTGTAAACCTTGTTTGGATGAGCAGGATCTTCAAAACCTGGAGGCTGTTTGACATACACTTCTTCTGTGATGTTGCCATATAAGAATGCACTTTTGACATCCATCTGATAGACAATGAAGCCCATGAAAGATGCAAATGCCAAAAAGAGTCTTATTGCTTCAATTCTGGCAACTGGTGCAAATACTTCATCATAATCCACACCTTCTTCTTGTCGGTACCCTTGTGCAACTAGGCGTGCTTTGTTCTTGATAATAGTACCCCGTTCATCTCTCTTGTTTCTAAAAACCCATTTAGTTCCAATCACCCTTTTGCCTTCTGGTAGGTCACATAACACCCATACCTCTTGTAGCTTGAATTGAAGCAGTTCTTCTTGCATCGCTTCAACCCAACTTTCATCTGCTAAGGCTTGAGAGACTTTCTTTGGTTCCTCTTGAGATAAGAAACAAGCAAACAAGCATGTTTGCTGATCTTTGTGGTTAGTTCTATTTTGCTTGTATATGAAAGACAGCAATGCTTGATGTTGATTTGAAGTACTGTCTTGAAGCTTTCTTCTTGTTTGAACCCCAGCAGTACTTTTGCCAATAATTTGACTTTGAGGATGAATTTTATGGATTCTAAGTGTGGGAGTAGAGGGAACATCAATGGTAGAATCCAAGTTGTTGTAGTCAGCTACTCCGCCTTCCTCAGCATCAAAAGAGTTTGTAGAGAAAACACCATCTGTTGGAGTATCATCATCAGAATCTGTAGGTGTATGCCAGTACTTTGAGGAGGTTTATTAGCAGTACTTAGAGTGAAAGAACTGTCAACATTTCTTTCCCTTTTTGCAATAGATATTCTCCTCTTTTCCTCTTCAAAAGCAGTCCTTTGATCATCATTATGAGCTTTGGCAAGAGATTCTTGATTCATCAAACTTATAAGCTCATCATGTAAAGCTTGTTCTTCAGAGGACAATTTAACTTCTTTTGCAGCAGTACGTTCCTCTGGAGGCATAGGCTGAGTGGTATGGACAATGAATTGCTGGTCATCTAAATCTTCAGCATCATCACAAGTTATTCCTTGTTCTTTTGAATCAGCATAGTTTTCTTTCCTTACAGGAATGTAATTCATGGATGGAGTTAAAGGTCAAGATCAAACATCCAATCAGGACCTTTTCCCTTTTGATTCTCCTGATTCTCAAGAAAGTTTACATGAAGACAATCTTGAACCTTTCTTGTGACCCTGTTATAGACTCTAAACCCTTTGCTGTTAGTAGAGTATCCCAACAGATATCCTTCTTCTGACTTGCCATCAAACTTACCAAATGAACATAGAGTATTAAGTATAGTCAGAGGACATCCAAAAGGTCTCATGAAACTGATGTTGGGAGATCTTCCCATCAAAATTTCATAGGGAGTCTTCATTTGAGGTTTAGTCACCAACACTCTATTAAGCACATAACAGGCAGTATTGACTGCTTCAGCCCAAAATTGAATAGGTAAAAGAGAGTCTGCTAACATAGTTCTAGCAGCTTCAATAAGAGTCCTATTCTTTCTTTCTGCAACACCATTTTGCTGTGGAGTCCTGCATGCTATATTCCTCTCTTGATTCCCTTTCTTGGCACAAAAGTTCATTCATAAGCTGATTCTTGAACTCTGTTCATGTTCACACTGCTGGTACTTCACTTTTTGTCCTTAGCCTGTTTTCCAAACCCACAATCAAATCATGAAAGCTTATCATATTTTTCATCCTTGTAGGCCCAAGAAAAACACACAACTGAATTGAGCTGCAATCATCAGTGACCACCAAGCAGTACATCATCCTATTTACACCCCCTCTGAAAAAGGTCCCAAATAAGTCCATGTGTAAGCAATTTCAATGAGGTTCTCTGACAGTTCTTTCCTCAATCTACTTGCCAAGATGCCCTTTGTTGATTACATTCTACATGCCACACAAGAGTGATCCAGCTGAATGTCCTTTGAAGGTAAACCCCTAACCATATTGCCTTTAACCAACTTGTTGATGATTTTCGTAAGTATGACATGCCCCAGTCTTCTGTGCCTAGGACAGCTTTCATCCTCTGTTGCCTTTGCAACCAACAAAGTGATTCCCACCAGAGTAATAATATCTTTAGATCCAAGGCTGTGACATCATTCTTCAGGAGCTCTAAGAATTACCAGATCTTCATCAACAAACTTGAACTTGGAATAGATAAGACATTCTTTATCTGTGAATAGAACATTGTGCTTCTTATCACAGATTTGAGAAACAGATAAAAGATTAAACTTGAGCTCTTCCACATAGCTAACTTTCTCAAAGTCTAAGCATGATGTCTTAATGGTTCCTTTTCCTGAGATTCTTCCACCTTTAGAGTCATTTCCAAAGGCCACATAACCACCTTTGAACTCTTAAAAATGCAAAACAACTTGTCCTTGTCCTCCTGTCATACACCAGAGCAACCACTGGCCAATGATAGCATAGTCATAGATCCTCTTCTGGAGTGCCGCTGTACAAACAAATTAAAGGGAATTAGACTCATTTAGGGACCCAAGTCATAAACTGACTTGGATACCCCTAATGGAGATACATATCAAATAGCTGAGTGTGTAAGATCCATTACCCCTATTCACAGAATCTAGATATTTCCCTTTTGGTTTCCATGTTTGTTTTGGACTTATCATTGCACTCTTTTTGACAGTTTGTGGAAGTACTGCTTGGGATCCAACAGTACTTCCTTTCTTTACCCAGATCGATTTAACAATTTTCTTGGGTCTTTGTGGTCTATGAGGAGTCCTTGTGGTAGAAGATCTCGATGATGTGTGATAATGGTAAATTTGAGATTCTAGGTGTCTTCTAAAATCCACCCTTGGATAATAACTTTTTTTCTATCAGTACTTCGTTAAATTACTGCCTTTGGTACCTAGATCTAGCAGTACCTTGATCAAGTCACATTATGCATTACTATTTTTGAAGGTACAGTTGTGTCATTATGTTTATTTGTGTTAACCCCTAGCATTACTTATCAACCCAGCCCTTGTAAGTACTGCTGATGGTATAAAGGAATTTCCTTTGGGTGAGGATACCTAGAGTTTCTTGCGAAATACTAGGGTTCACTCTTTGGATGTATTCAAACTGTCTTGTTTCCCTTGAACCCTGTGTTCCCTTAGATTATGAGTTTGGGTGTGTTGGAAGTTCTTTACGTGTAGATAGCAGTCCTTAATAAGATGTTTAGGACTTGTAACATTACAAAACATAATTTCCCCCTTATGTTCCAAGTCCCTTGTCCTAGATTCTTGACCAACACTGTTTTGACTGTGTTGTGACCTGTTTAGAAAAGAATCTTCACTCTGCATTGTGTTAAAAAATAGTTTCCTTGACACTCTGAAACATCGGTCACATTCATCATCACTATCAACCCAAACTTCCAATATGACTTATTTCTATCAATATGCTGAATTGACTAGTGTTTGTTTTCTCTGATTAACACTTTATTCCTAATAGGCGTATTCATCTATCCCTATAAAGGAGACATTTGCCCAGGTGGAATCAATTTGTACTGTAGGTGAGGTAACTGTTTGTAGGCCTTTTCTCTTTTGAAGTTTCATATGTAAATAAGTCAATGTTGTCATCCCAGATGAAATGTCAACTTCCAACTATCACTAGACCTCAATCCCAAAAAAAAATCCTAAAATGTTTTACATGACTTATCAGACACATATCTTTGTTTGTTTAGGACTTTGTTTTGAAGTACTAAAGCATTTGACCATTTTCTCAAGTTTACTTTGAAATCATCTCTTTTCTTTTAAGCGTTGAACTAATTCCATTTGTTTTTTCTTCAGTTTCAAATCTCTTATCTTTCAGTCATATTCATTTGTTCAACTTAATCACCCCATGCATATTCATTCTTTTCATGTGTTTTTAAGCATACCTCTAATGACCTAAGCTCATTTGATATCCTAGAATTTCAGTCCTAGCTCTTTGAAAATTATCTCTTTCAGTTTGATAACTTTCAAGCAACTTTTTATAAGATTTACTACATTTAACATAAGGTACCTCTGAGTTTGTAGCCATTAAAGCTAGAGATACTGGTGCATCATCAGCTTTGTTGCTCCAGTCAAAATCACCAAGTCCATCTTGTCCAAAATGCACATATTCTGCATCAAACTCCATGCTCCAATCATCTTGTTCAACTCCAGTCAGTGCCATCATAGCATATGTCACTGGTTCAGCATCAAGAATTCTTGTCCAAATCAATATCTTCAATGTTGTCTGTTTCCACCAAGGCTTTGAGTTTGAATTCTTCAAAGCCACAGTCTTCTTTTCCTGACTACCATTTGCTACTGTTTCTTGATACTTAGCAAACCGACACTCTCTAGCAAAATGACCCACTTGACAATTAAACATTCAAAGATCATTGATTTGTCAAAAGTGATCCCATTCTTTGGCTTGAGATCAATTGGTCTTCCTGTCTTCCTCATAAACTTCCTTATCCTTGCAGTTATCATAGCCACCTGCCACCTAATGTCAATTTCTTCCATAGCATCTTCATCAATTTGCAGCAAGTCTTCAACATCATAAGTTGTAGGCATGGATGCTTGTTGAGAAAAGAAGGAACATATGATTCATCTGAGTTGAGAAGCATAGATTAGAACAGTGGAAACCTGCTTGAGGCAGCTTGTGTATATCCTTTTGGATATTTCAGGTTCAGCAGTACATTTGTTTCAAAGTACTTGCCCTGTGGACATCCGGGACTGGAAAGCAATTGTTTATGAGAGTTTGAATTTGAGACACCCTTCAAACATGCTCATACACCTTAAAGTAGTTGTAGAGATCATCAAGTCAACTCGTCTATAGTCCAGGTTGCCCGAATCATGGTAGCCACTACATGCCACACAGAATGGAGATGCTTCTTAGAAACTCAAATTTGCATCTTCAATGGACACCGACATCAGGTAGTTCAAGCAGCTAAAGAAAATGTTGAAACCTTTCATATGCATAGTCTAGCTCTTCCCAAGATCCAAAAATTAAAATGTCTCAAATTGTTGTACCAACATGATTCTTTTGCATCTTCTTTGATGCATCTTTTCTCCAAATCTTGCTTTATGGCTTTCCAGTAGTAGATCTTGCATCTACAGCATCATGAAAACTGAGAAGATGTCTATCAGGTATGGCAGAAAGCAATATATTAAAGGCTTTCTCATTGTTTCTTCTTGCGTTTGCAGCAAGTGAAGTCTTTGGAGCAGACACTGAGGGAGATGCAGGATCAGTTGTAGTTTGGTTCCATTAGTGATTATGTACCCATATATGGTGATCATGATAGCAATGTAACTGTCGCATCTTCATGGACCATAGAGGTCCATATTCACCTTCTTTGATTATAGGAAATTATGAGTGCATAACGTACGAGGTGGGATGGATAGGTTCTGTTTCAGACATTTTTATGATTTTAGAAAATTTCGAAATGATTAAAATTTCTTCTAGATCATAGTCCTCTTCACAAGCTCTGATACCACTTGTAGGATCGTTTCTCTTAATAAACACTGATATACAGTCAATCTATGCGGAATCTAGTTTGTCAGTCACTTAAAAGAACACACAATAGTTTCTCAAACGATTTCTTTTATAAACTGTTTGAATTGCCCTAGACTTGCAGATACCCTAAATACAATACTAATAATTCTTAACTTCGTGTGTTTTTCTATGTTTGTTCTATATCTTTTCTAATATCTTCCTAGATATCCTTTTATAAACATAGAGATAACCTCTAGTAGAGTGTTCATACCTTGTATATCATAAACACTAATTGATAACTTATCACTAATACTGTTACAAGATAATGCTAAAACAACCGTTTAAACTTATAGTTTCCAATATCTAAGGCAGTACTTCGATCTTTGACTAGCAGTACTTTGATCTTTCATTTAGCAGTACTTTGACCTTTTGACTTGTATTTCCCAACACATTCTTTTATTTATTTTGTCTCATCAAATTTAGAATCCCAACAGGTCAAATTTGCCAAACTCCGAAATCAAACCCTGCTCATAGTACTGTACATCTCCCCCACTTTTCCCGCCAACATCCATTACCTGCCATAACCAGACAAACCATCACTATCCCACTCCCCCCACCTCACTACAATCTAATGCCACTTTGGCAGTCCCAAACCACCCCATTGGCTATACGAATCAAGGGACCAAGCATGAAGACTTGGGCACTACACAAGATAAAAGGCCAAGAGTGTTTGTGGTTTCTCTCACACAAAACACCAACAAGCACACTATGAAGAAAAGAGGCAGCTTATAAAAGAGAAAGAAGACAGAAGTAGAAAAAAAAGAATTGAGGAGTAGACTAGTGTAGTTTTAATTTTATTTTTAATGTCTTCTTGTCTTTAAATTTCTGTCTTTACAAAGTATTGTAACCTTTTAAAATTTTAATGAAAATTTCAGTTTTATGTTTAAGCAAATTCTAATTTTATGCATTTAAGCTCATCCTCATTTACAAGTCATTTCTATAAGTTTTTCTAAGTTTTAGAACCTGTTTTACTTATTTAAAGTTTTTACAAAAGGTTTTGTGAAGTTACTGTTACATTCAAAGAAAATTGGAAATTTTGAGCTTTTGGATGATAAACTTAAAAAGGGAATAGCATATGGGTTATTTAAAAGCAGCTTATTCAATAAGCCGTGGTAGGTTAGAGCTCTTAAACTTCATTTAGCCCTTTGCTTTTAGAGAAAGGGCATAAGGTAGGCCTCATTTTTCCTTTTGCTTATTTTTTATGAGCAATTGCTTATCACTGCTTAATTCTTCTTATTGTGACTTATTTCTGCTTTTTATTTACATATCAAGTCTTCTTATTGCCTATTTGATCATATTTGATAAATGTCTTAATTTGTTTTAGCTTAAATTTGTATTTTCAATATTTAAAGGGGTGTTTGGGTCAAGGTGCTAAATGGGTCAAAATGGTTGTTAAACCATTATGGGTCATTAGCCTAACTTTGCCTAGCTTTTTCAAATAGATTTAATCAGTTTTAATAAGTCTCTCAAAGTAATAATAAGTTTTAAGTCATTTTCTGTAAGTGGTATAAATCTGAGTATTAGAAATCCTTTTAATTTGCTTGTTTTTTATTTTGGCTTTAAAGGCTGTTTTAAGGTCTTTGTCTTGCTTCATTTTGAGTAGTAATTAAGTTACTGAAAGTTGTTTTTGCCCTTTTAAAGGTTCAGTCAATCTGTCTTAGTTAATTTTCAGCTTATAAAGTCACTTCAAATAACAAATTTATATAAGCATAGAAGTTTTAGGTTTTTTGAAATCATTACACAAGTAGATTCACAACATGTACAATCAATCTGTTTCAGCTTATTTTAGTTTTACCAGGTTCTTATTTTAGCTTAAAATTGAGGCTGCAAAGCCACTTTTGTCTTTTAAGAAAACAACACTCAGCAAGAACGTCGTGGCAAACCCTTATTTTCATTAGCCCTTTTCTCTGCCCATTTGAATTTCAAACCCTCTTTTAATTGTTGATTATTGGAGTTTTTTAGATACTCTTTAAGGGCTTATAAGCCTTAAGACCATAAGGATCCCTTTAAGTGCCCCTTAGGCTCTTTTCATTGTCAGTTTTTGCCTCTTTGCTTATTTGCTTATTGTGAGTATTTGCATATCCATTTAGCTTTTTATGTTTAGCTTTTGATCATAAGTGTTAGATAGATAATTAGTCAGCTTAATGCCTAATTATAAGCTCTTTTGAGCTTATTTGCTCAAATGGCTTAGTTTTTAAGTATTAAAGTGCCTTTCAGAGTTTTGCTTATTTTGTGGCTTATTTAGTTTAGGTTTTGAGTAGGTTAGCTTATTTAGGTTAGTTTTATGCCCTAGTAACTTATTTGGTTAGAGTTTAGCTTATTGTGGCTTATTTTCCAAATTCAATTTGTGACCATTTTTAGCTAATAGCTTATTTTGCATTTTATGTGCTTATCTGTCTTCTTTTCTTTGCTTGTTTTTATTTGAATTTGCTCATTTAGGTTGCCTTGAGTTCTGTGTTTATTTATGTTTCATTTTCATTTGCTTATTTGATCTTTTAAGCCAAACTGTTAAGCCATTTAAGTCCTAGTGTATAATAAGTATTCTGTCTGTTTTATTTGTGCTATTTCTGGCTTATTTATAAGTCTTCATAAAAAATTCTAGTTATAAAAATTGCTTATTTCTGCCTCTTCTTTAAGTTTTTAAAAAGAAAATTGAAAAAAAAATGTTTTTAATAAAGAAGAGGCCATAGGGGTCGAACCCATGACCTCCTCTTTCACACCCACACATCCCGCAATGCACACACACTAACCAACTGCCCTTGGGTCTTTTCACCTGATGGGTTTTGCACAATCAAATATATAAGCCTCTTTTGCCTTTTAGCTTTCAGCCCATTTTGGGCTTATTTCACAGCTTATTTGATAAGCTGGTACACCCGTTTTATTTTTCTTAGATTCAGAATCCTTCAAAGTACTTTTTGTAATTTTTTCACATTTTTCTCATTTAGTTTGCTATTTTTAATTAATTAATTCATTAATCATTATTTTAATCATAAAAATCTAAATAAAAACAAAAAAATATAATTCTTTTTTAGAAAATTTTCTTTTATCATTTAGGACCTAGAAAAATTAAATTTGCATTCGTAGGGTTAAAATTTTACAATTTGGTTTTCCTCTAACTTGCTTAAAATTAAGCCCAAAAGTGCCCTATGTGGCTGTTTTAACCAACTGTTTTTGCCATTTGCTTATTTGCTTGTTTTTAGCTTTTCTGGCTTATCTTTGCTGATTATTTAGGTTTATCAATCATTATCTTTGACCAAATCTTTTAATTCTTATCTTTTGTAGTATTCTTTGACTACAACTTTGGTCCTTCATGTTTCCATCTTGTTTCATTCGTGTTTTGTCTTATCAACTCAAAATATAATTCCTAACATAACCAATCAAATCTTTGACCATTCAAGCATTATTTTCAAACCGACTCTCGATTTTCAAATTCACGCCTCGTCGGGGAGAACGACCCGGGTCCGGTTTTAAACTTTGTGGATAACGAAGTGAGAGACCGATACTTCCGGTAATACTATACTACTATTATTGATATTATCCTATTTATTATATATTTATATATATTTATTTATATATTTATATGTATTAAAAGGAATCTGTCAATTTTTGGCGCCGCTGCCGGGGTGGCCGTGAGACGATTATCGAGTTGAAGTTTGTTGTCCCTTGAAGACCCTTCCTTGTGAAGTTATTTTCGTTATAAAAATATAAAAATACAAAAATATTTTTCATTTTCTTTTGTTAGTATATAAAAGCAAGAAAAATAAAAAAAATAAAAAGTAAAAACATTGTCCTAAATAAAGATAAACAATTCATCATCAATATAATGCTTTCCACTGAAGCATTATCATAATAAGTTCCCGAACCAAAGATCAAAAACTTGCCTTTTGTGTCACTTGCGAGGTACGGCTCACCTTTAATTGATTAACAAACTACAAGAGGGGTATAAGGCGGGTTGTTCCGAGGAACTACGACCCTAAAGGAGAAAGGTTTTTAATAGCTTCGCGCTTTCCTACTCCTCCGCTCCTTTGTGCGTTTTTCTCTTTAAAGAGTTACCGTGAAGCTTGTTGATTAATTGGTTTAAGTTGTCTTATCTCATTTTGTCCTTTAATAAAATGAATTGTTTAAAAAACCTAAAAACCCAAAAATAATCTTCTTTTTCTTCTTATCCATTTAATTCTTTTCTTAACCCTCTATATTGTTTAATTCTTATGGCGTCATTCGACTATCGTTTAAATCCCCTTTACGCGATTAAAGAATGCTCGTCTTGTGGAGCTTTGTACACTACAGACTATTGTTGTTCTAAAGGGAGTCTCGTAGACAAGATCATTCGTGAACGACCCCCTCAGAATTGTGCAACTTGTGGAGACCCGGTTGATGGTCTATATTGTCGACCTTGTGCTTTTGTGCGAAAGTGTTTGAATGAAGGTTGGTATACAATTCATGATGAAAACGAAATTCTAAACACTTCCGAGTCATCCAATGACAACACTAACATTGTTAGTGCACCTCAAGAGCCATTCGTCTTCAATCAAGACCCCGGTAAAAATTCCTCGCAAAGTCCTCCACATATTGACCACCATTGTTGTTACGAGTGTGGGGATTCGTTAGACGATATCTTTTGTCAACGATGTACTTGTAAGTCTTGTGGGAAAGGTGCTCATTATGGTTACAATTGTCCACCGCAAATTCCGATTATCTCTAATCCGGAACCATGCTACAATCAAAACCTTAATGAGATCCTACAAAATTTGCAAAGTTTGCAACAACAATGTCTTTTGGGTACGTGCCAACAATGTGGTTGTAATGAATATGATGGAGTTTGTTTTTATTGTACTGTTGGAAATGGAACACCAATCAATTTTTCAACTCCGTACTCTTCTAACGATTCTCCAAGTTTTGCAAACCACCCTCCACAACCCCAATACGTACCATACTCTTGTGAGTTATGTGGGAACGATTCTCATTACGGTTACGATTGTCCACCTCAAGTCCCGTTTGTCTACAATCAGGACCCGTGTTTCAATCAAAACTTTGATTATTTTCCACAAACTTCACCGAGTTTTCCACAACAATATCCTTGTTGATGATTCTTCTAACGTTTTCAACCCACCTCCACAACCTCCTATGTATTCTTGTGAATTTTGCGGGAACGATGCTCGTTATGGTCACTATTGTACACCTCAAGTTCCGTTTATCTATCCGGAACCGTGTTACAATCAAGACTTTAATTTCCCGCAAGATTTTCATGATTTTCAACAACAATATCTTTGTTGTGAAAATTGCGGGGGTCCTCATGAGACTTTTCAATGTCAACCGATGAATGAAGACTATTATCATGAGCAAAATTCTTGCTATGATTCTAATTCTTTCGGCTTTGACCAATTTCAACCCCCGCAATATACCGTCAATCATCCAATCTTCAATGCTCAAAATGA
Organism: Tanacetum coccineum; assembly: GCA_026074375.1. Taxonomy (NCBI): domain Eukaryota; kingdom Viridiplantae; phylum Streptophyta; class Magnoliopsida; order Asterales; family Asteraceae; genus Tanacetum; species Tanacetum coccineum. The sequence goes on along the minus strand of BQNB010015700.1, from coordinate 38,049 downwards.
GCTTCTAAATTCTCAAAATAAGATCATAGAGCAAATGACATCCATATGTGATATGGTTGGTCAATATATGCAAAAAAAGGCAGAAGATAGGCGAATTAGGGAAGATCAAGCGGCTAAAGATCGATATTGGAAGATTCCCATTTGCTATGAAGATGTCGAGGACTATACCATTGCAATCACACCCGTTTTATCAACCGAGGAGCCCGTTGACTCTCTCATAATGGAGGATGAGCATCTTGACGCTATTCTGGCAACGGAATCGGACAGAGTAATAAAGTCTAGTGTCGAGAACCTTGTACTGACCCCAAGTGAGTCCGAGGGTATTCCCGATAGTATGTGTGATGTGCCTCTTTGTAACAATCCTACCCCTCTTGAAGCATTCAAAGAACACTCTGAGATTGTCGTCGATTTCAGCGATGATTCTACTTCAAGTGATGGCGATTCTCCCTACGGTGAGGATATCGATTATGTCAATGCATCACCTCCCGATTCTGAGCTCGTCAGGTTAGAGGTGGTGGAGAATGTTACCCCGGAAGACAGAGAGATTGAGGATGATGTTCTTCGTGAAAAATTATCGAAAATCAATCTTCTTATTGCTAAGATCAAAGAATTAAAAGATAATCTACCTTTATCTTCCGGTTTTGTGACCAAGTCTTTCTCCATATCTCTTAACCTTTTCTTGGAGGAGACTAATACCTTTGATAATTCTTTACCCGAATCTGAAACTTTTTGCTTTAATCTAGAAGAGATTAGTAGTGGTAGTACCACTACTCGTTCTGATTTATTTCTTCTGGATTATGAAGCTTTCTACGATCATATTGAAGAGAAGAGTAGTGGCAGTACCACTACTCATGCTGATTTTTCTCAATATGATTTATTCATCTTTGATCTTTTGATCGATTCATTTCCTCCTGCCGATAGGAGTGACTTTTATCATGAGGAGTTCGCCGATGAACTCGCTCATATCATATCTCCACCGAAGTATGATTGTTTCTATTTTAAGAGTGAACCCAATCCGGGTGAGTTGACTAGTATTGTTGACTCCGGGATTCGTGAGAACATTTCTTCTACGATAAATGTGAATTTACCATTCTAGGATGCCCAATCTCCTCTCTTGGCATTTGTTGTATGGATTTTTCTTCCTTTTATCACATATCCCGTTACTCCTCCATATCTTCTCTCTTGCGGGAATAAATATACCATTTTGACCCCGGCATCTTCATTTATCATTCTTTTATGCCGGGTGTATCTCATCGGAGTGGAACTTTCATGAAATTCAATGTTTATCCAAACCACTTGAAAGAAAGTCCAATGGAGATTTTATCTTCCATTTGCTCCCCCATGGACCAATGAATTCGGGGTCGAGTCAGGCTCAAGACTTGGTTAACAAAAATAAGCGCTTCGTGGGTGGCAACCCATGCTTATCCTATATAATTAGTAGTAGTATTAATGAATAAGTGTTTTTGTTGTGTGAGGAGGCTCGCCTCTTTCCTTTCTCATTTGCTTGTGTTTTTGTGATTGTCCAGGATTGTCTCAGATTTTTGAAGTCTCTCGTGCTCGTGGTTTTGTCCTTCGATCACAAGAACTTTAAATCTTCAGCTTCATTTGGGAATCCGATATCCTAATCTTATCGACTAACATTTTTCTTTTGGCATAATTAATAAACGGCCTTAGATTTACGTAGAGACATTTCTTAAAACATTAAGGACAATGTTTAGTTCTAGTATGGGGGGATCTATCGATTTGATTGTGTCTGTAGCCGTTGTTTTCACGTAATCCCGTTTTTACCACCAAAATTTCAAAAAAAATGAAAAAATTTAAAAATTTTCAAAAATAAAATAAGTGTTTTGTCATAATTTTGACTTTCCTGCTGGGTAGAATAAGAATAAATTTTGACCCGATCGAGCGTGTTGAGCTCTAGCTTGTTCCTTAACGTTTAGGCTAAGCGTTCGCAAAAATTCGCGAAGAACGAAAAATGATAGAGTTGATTATGAGTTGGATGCTAATCAAGGATTAGTTGGAAATCTTAAGAACTCATGTATGTAATTTGTGGCTTTTTCTCCCATAAGCTTCTTAACCGGACTAATTGTAACACCCCCATTTTCATATATCTCAGCTGAAGGGACATTTGGGGTGCTACGTATTAATACAATAACTCAAGCATAGAAAACAACTCGAAAAGAGACGTTTTAAAATACATTCATTCTTCTTTAAGGCTCATGAGAGTTAAATTGTGGCTTTTTCTCCCATTAGCTTGTTTCACCTTTATATATAATTGTTTAATAAATAGAGTTGTGCGGTTTTTTGGTTAATAATTAGTTCAATAGAAGTTTTCTTTAGTTCCTTTGTGATTAAGATGAGTATAATTGGAAACTAATTGCATCACTATATGTATCACATAATAAATATTTGTTATCCTTAAAGAGCTTAGGGTATGTGGGGTAGTAAATCTAAATAAGTAAAAATTCAATAGCCTTATTCATTCCTCTTAAAGAGCTTAGGGTATTGGAATTGTTTTTGTTGCTTCTTTTTGTCTTGTTGGTACCTAAGTGCCTTAGGGTACTATGGTGCACAAACTAAATTGGGACCATTTTTGTCTTAAGAGCCTAAAGTATATGACATGAATGGTGTCTCTGCTTAAGTAACCTAATAAAAGCCAAATTTTGGTTGCCTCGATGTGGACTTTAATCTTGATGACATTTGATCTTTTGAAAAGGGATAGGAGCTAATTATTGCGTTTTTAACCGTTACGCTTTATTTTTGGAATTAATAAGTATTGAAATAAAGTCTTAAAGAGCCTTCGGGTATATGACTTAAATAAAATATTGAGATACAAAACTAGGAATAAGGGAGGAAAAGTAAGTACACAATTATTTTTAGAGTAGTGTTTAGTGTAGGATGTTATATTCCTTAATGAAACACTGGATATACTGTCAAACTATGCGGAATCTAGTGCAGTACCAGGAAGAACAGCACAATGCTTAATCTAACGTTTTGTAATTATAACTCTTTAGAATCTTCCTAAATTGCAGATCCCTAATACAATGCTAATCTCTAATATCACTAACTAATGCTTTTTGCTATTGTTGCTTTGTGGTTCGTGTTCTATCTTTTAATACCTTCCTAGAGATCCTTTTATAAACATAAGGATAACTCTAGTAGGTGTACAGTCCTTGTATGACATAAACACTAATCAATACTAATCATTAAAATAACTGTTACAAGATAATTACTAACATAACCGTTTAAATAATAATCCTTTAAGATTCCTTTATCCACGGCAGTACGTTGACTTTTCCATACTAAAAGACAGTACTTTGATCTTCAACTTAGCAGTACTTTGACCTTTTGCTTAGCAGTACGTTGACCTTTTGACTTGTATTTCCCAACAATCCTCCCCTAACTTGAATTCTACTAGCTTGACTTCAAGTTTCTTGATGGTTAGTCATCTTTCTTCAGCATCAACACAAGTCTTCAATATAATCCTCTAAGCAGTATCTTGTATACAATCTGTTTGAGTATCTTGAAATGAAACCTCTCGTCTTGAACAGAAACACTTCTTCAAAAATCTTTGTCTTTGTATCAAACAGATTGTTCTTCTATCAGCTGCAGGTCTTCTCAGCAACATAAATGGTTTTTATGAGCCTTTACCAAGTAGCCATTCACTCTTGGGCTAGTCAGTTCTTTGGTACCTAGAAAAGGTAATAATCCATGGTGAACTAAAAACCACTTCAACACTCAGAACATTAATCATAGTGTGTTGAATACTATATGACTTTAGGTAAGTCATTACAACCATAAACGGATTTGATAAGTCTTTACCTGTAGCCGTTTGCTCAGGACTAGTCAACTCTCAGTAATAAAACATTGGTGAGTTGAGAACCATATAGTTTTGAGCAAACTATTAAAGCTATCAACGGATTTGAGTTCTCTTTTACCAAACCGGTTTGCGTTGCAGGAGCCAATATTTCAGTGTTATCCATGGTGTATTGATACCATATTAATTTTTGGTAATTGTCAACCATCAACAGATTTTGAGATCGTCTTTACCAAACTGTTTGATTTGGAATAGTCATTTTCTTATGTATATTGTCATGGGAATTTGATTTACATTCTGTGTGGTGGTTCAACCATACCTCTTATCCCCCTTAAACAGTTGGAAATATTTGTGGCCTCTAAACTTTTTGCACACTCATAAAAATATAAACAAATCTTCACAATATTTCAAAAACAACACTTTTAACTAACAGTACTTTCAACAAATGGTATTTTTCTGGTTTTTTTTGTTTTAAACTAGCAGTACTTCGAATAAAAGTACGCTTGTTCCACAGGTTAATATTCTTTTTTACAAAATAAGACTCATATATGAAAAGAAATTTTGATAAATTCATACGGTTGTTTTAAGAATTGTCACCATCTTCAGTTGTCCACAAAATGAACAGATGTATCAATGTAATGGCTGTCTCACTCTCATCTTCAACTTCCATTCCATGATCCAACATCCTGATCATCAACTCTCTAGATAGAGGATATCTTCTTTCAGCCAGCATGTGAATCGTTGTCCTATCCTCTAACTCTAGTGTATGCACTCCTAGGACCTCATAGCCTATGTCCCTGAGCGAGTCCCAAATAACTTGCTTTGGAAAGCAATCAACACCATCAGCATCATCGAATAGAAGATCAGCCCGAATGGTTGCCTCTGAAATCAAAATCTTCTTTCCAGCAACCGTGGCGCGAATATGAGGTACTTCATTAATCACTCGTAGAGAAGCTGTAGCCTAAAATTGTTGAAGCCACGGACCGATTAGATCAGGATCAACTAACAACGAGTAGTTAATGGAGCATCCAGCAAGATAATCAATGATTTGATGAAAATCGGCATTATGTTCAGTCTTCTCCACACAAGCAATCATGTTGTGTTTGTTACAAGTGCGAATAGTTGCCATTGGATTGATGTGCGTCGGAGGTTGTAATTAAAAATTTGTGAATGAAAAGAGATAAAATGAGAGAAAAATGCAATTCAGTTGAGTATTTATAGGTTGCGTTGGATAACTATAAAGTTACCGTTGTAAATACGTTTTTAGCGCAAAAACGTATGGTTGACCGTTGACCGAACGTTGGAACAGTACTTAGACGTCTAAGCAGTACTTTCTAAGATGAGCAGTACTTTGAGTTGGCTAAGCAGTACTTTCAACTTAAAAAGATTTCCAATCAAAATTTGTCAATCACAACCCTGCAATTTTGCAAAATATCTCTTCAAATCATTAAAACTCTGAACAATCATTCATATCCTCCCCTCAAATGTAGCGAGAGAGCTTCCAAAGATCTTTTCTAACCAAAACAGTACTTTACATGAACACCAGTACTTTACATGTAGTTCCTCCCTCAAACGTAGCTATGGATTCATACATACAATTGGTTACACCAAAAATTTAAATCTTGCAAGTCGAAGCCTCTTTGGTTGAGTAAATCTGCCTTACATTGTCATTCAGTATGAACTTGACCACATTAATGAGCCTTGCTCCATAACAATCTCGAATAAAAGTGATGTCGAATCATGAATATGCTTCGGTCTTTGAGTGAAAAACAAAAAAAAAAATAAAAAAAAATAAACAAAAAAAAAAAAAAAAAAAAAAAAAAAAAAAAAAAAAAAAAAAAAAAAAAAAAAAAAAAAACAAAAAAAAAAAAAAAAAAAAAAAAAAAAAAAAAAAAAAAAAAAAAAAAAAAAAAAAAAAAAAAAAAAAAAAAAAAAAAAAAAAAAAAAAAAAAAAAAAAAAAAAAAAAAAAAAATAAAAAAAAAAAAAAAAAAAAAAAAAAAATAAAAAAATAAAAAAAAAAAAAAAAAAAAAAAAAAAAAAAAAAAAAAAAAAAAAAAAAAAAAAAAAAAAAAAAAAAAAAAAAAAAAAAAAAAAAAAAAAAAAAACAGGATTCTTTACAATGCATATGGTACTCTCATTGTCTATATGGATTTCAGATTCATTGAAGTTAAAATTCCATAATCAAAGTAGTTGATTTGATCCAAGACCTGAGCACAACCAACTGCAGAGCATACATATTATGCCTTGTAGGATGATATAGCCACAATTGTTGTCTTCTGCATTGCAAGAAACCAGTTACTCTTCCAAGATATTGAATCCTCCTGAAATGTTTTTTTTTTCGATCGTCTATCATGATTGTCCCCAGCATAGTCACTGTCTGAAAAGCTTCTAATAGAATAGGAGGAGTCCTTAGGATCCATAAACCCAAATTTGGTTTGATTTAAGGTACTTAAAGATTCTCTTTCACGCATTTAGATGTGAAGTCTTGGGAGTAACCTGAAAATGAGAACAAGCACATACTGCAAACATTATATCAGGCCTAGAGGCAGTTAAATACATGAGAGAACCTATCATGGATCTGTATAAGTGTACATCTACTTCATCAGCTTCCTCATCTTTTGTCAACGCCATCTTGGTCTCCATTGGGGTTATTGCAGTTTTCACACTTGCAAGGTCAAATTTCTTCAACATATCTGCAACATATACTTGTCTTGAGAAATGAAAATTCCATCTGTCTTTTGTTTTACTTGCAATCTAAGGAAGAATATGAGTTCACCCATAGAACTTATTTGAAATCTGCCTTTCATCAAGGCCTCAAATTCATCACACCAAGACTTTCTAGTAGAGCCAAAAATGATATTCATTAAACATACACTTGAACTAGCATGATATCCTTCTTGTCCCTCTTAATAAAACAAAGTCTTGTTAATAGTACCCCTCCTGTATCTATGCGTCTCTAGAAATGTTAATAAAGTAGCATACCAAGCTCTAGGAGCTTGATGTAGTCCATATAAAGCTTTGACAACCTTATAAACCTTCTTAGGATGATCAGGATCAACAAAACTAGGAGGTTGAGAAACATATACCTCTTACTATAGTTCCCATACAAAAAATGCACTTTTTACATTCATTTGTATACTATGAACCTATAAACAAGATCATATAACATGATTGCGTGAGTCTTACAGCCGAGATAAAACAAGAATAGATTAACATAGCAACTTAATTAACATTTAATTTTTAATCTATACTTCTTTTTATCATTTTATGTTTGTGTTCATTCTAGGTTGGTTATTTAGTTATGGCAAGGATTGCATGTCGTTGCCATAATTTACAATAGAAACAATAAATAAACCAATTACATGCAGCCCTAGCGTGTTAACATCGTATGCAATTCATAAATACTAAACTAATTGGCTCGTGATGCCACTGTTGGAATTTAACAATCAAGTTAACCATTAACTCTTACGAGTACGCAGCGGATAGATCTAGTCTAGCATATATAATTAACACACATGTAAAACACAATAAGGGATGTAAAAGAGTAAATAGGAACATACCCTTGTAGACACCAGCAAGTAATAGAAACCGAGAATAAGAAACTAGTGACTAAGTGGCCACCTCTATGAGTGCTCACACAAACACGTAAACAAGCACGCCCGGATGCTAGTCCAAACCTCACGTATATCCAATACAACTATTGTATCCAAAACCCACTGAAAAACGATCACCGAAACCCTCACAAGAAACAGAACCGAATTACAGAAAATGGATTAGGGTTTTAACCGATTTCGGTTGTAACCGAAATAGGCAGAAACAACCGAAATAGCCCAAGTAAAAACCCTAGATCGAATCTAATGATTCCCACGCCTTGGGAACAAGTAAACCAACGTAATAAACCACCTGTAACAGCCTTGGATCAAACCACAAATCAAAGACCTTTAAACGAGTTAACCGAAGTTAAATAAGGGGTTTAATGTAGAACCGAAAATCAAATAAACTTGAATGAAGCTAATTGATTTTGGCTGATTTGTGATAGGGAGAAGAAAGGCAGAACTTTTGTTGTGTTGTTGCTGTATGTCACGTCCCAAACAAGTGGGGGGTGAGGGATTTATATATCCCTTAAACCCTAATAGTGATAAGAATAAACTCTTTGAGTTTAAACCTTATCATAACACCTCAAGGCCTTATCTCACTCATCCTACTCCTTATCACTTAGATACATTGAACTAAGACCTTCTCTAGAACCTTCTTAATAGTCGGCCCCTCACAAGGACAACCAAGGTTCTTGTCTTAATCGTCCGTGTCCAAATGGTTTACTTAGAAACGTTACGTGAAGTATAAAACGTACTCTATGCGTTTTATCGTGTGTGCCCCCAATAGGCTCACACACCTCTAGTTGTGATCGAGCTAGTCCAACTCACATAATCCAACAGCTCCCACTTGGGAGTTGGAGTAGCAGACAGCTCATACACTAACGACGGAAACGTCTAGCAACACTCACATTCGTTTTTAAAACTAGAAGTGTCTGAGATCAAGTTTCATAAACATTCTCAGTAGCATGGTTATTTTATCTCTTGCTATAATCATCCCTTTGTTCAAATACCGTTAAACCATGGATATGGATCCTAACTCATTCCATATAGTTTAACCATTTAGATTCTCGTTATAGAATTCAATACAGATATACCAAATGTAATCAAGAATCATCTTGCATTACCCTTTGGGTTCAGCCAAACAATTATCTGATTAATTCTAGAGAGGCGCCAAGGTATTATTCTGCACATATCAAGTGGAGGAACAAGTTCTTTCTCGAATACAAGTGATGTGAATGCTGCTTCACATCACTTCCAATAATAGTCTTTATAACTACCATTTTCAGGACAGCGTTTGACTTAGAATTAAAAAGTGATATCCACACATACCAGAACTTGTTTGTATTCTCAAGTCTAAGGATGACTTAACTAACCATTTTCGAAATTTTACTTATGACAACGGATCCATAAAGTAATTTTCGAAGGTTGGGGTGTCCAATACGCATCCCTTGTGAGTAACATATGAGTTTGGTGGGAACCATCCATATATTCAACGAATATAACCAACACTCACATTTGCCTTGTGTAACAATATTCCCATACTGTTAACCGACAATAGACATATTTAGAACGATAAATCATTCAAGGATTAAATATGCAAATATAGGATAAACAATTGTTATATGAATGATAACAAATACCTCGTATCTTTATTCATCAGAAAATAAAATTGTCTTACAATCCCAATTATCCAAATGACTTATAAACACAGATTTACATGAGACTGCTAGCTGGAAGCATTCCAATATTCCTAGTAAGTTCTGAATGCTTTGGAAAAGCCAACGCTTTTGTAAACGGATCAGCTAAGTTGTCATATATGTGAAGTTTTTCTAACTTTATGTCACCAAATTCAATAACTTTACGAAGGTAGTGAATTCCAGATTCATTAGCTATAGCGATTGCTCCAGTATTATCACAATACATATTAATGGGTTTTTCAATGGTGGGAACAACACCGAGCCTAGAAATGAATTTCCTAACCCATACGGCTTCCTTAGAAGCATCAAAGGCAGTAATATACTCAGCTTTTGCAGATGAAGTAGCAAAAATTATTTGCTTGGCACTCTTCCAATCAACAGCACCTCCATTCAAAACGAACACATATCCTGTCTAAGACTTGAGGTCATCAGCATCCGTTAGATATCCAGCATCAGTGTAGCAAGAAACCCTGAGCTCTCGTTTTAGATCACCTCCGTAAACTAGAAACATATCCTTAGTATTCCTGAGATACTTCAGAATGTTCTTGATTGGGGAAATTCACACTGTAAATATATATAATATATAATAAAATATAAAATATATATATAAGTGTAAAAATCAACAATCAATAATACCGAGAAGTAGTATAGAGTGTTCCCGAGGTCGTATATCCCCACGATTCTTGGACTGGAAAATCGATACAACGAAGAGTTATAGTTTGAAGGAAGGAATTGTTTTGAGGAAGTTGAAAAAGTCAAATTATAAGATAACGAACAAAAACGTTAAGAAAAACCTAAAATTATGAAATTAAAACTAGAAAACAGAGCCCGACTCGGACAAAAGGGGGAGAACCTAATCTTCAAAAATAACCCTACGGAAAATTTTTCACTTCTAAACTAACTCTAGTGATCAACATAACGAAGAATGAAAAAGAACTAGACGGGAGAAACGGAGTTCGTTTGACCCAAAAACGAGTCAAAACAAAATCCCGAACCCGGACCCGTACTTTAAAAGATGACAAAATTGTAAAAATGACCCTACCGAACATTTCTTTTATATTTTTTTTCCTACAAACTAGAGACAAAAGAAAAATTTTATAAAAAAGCAAAATCTTATTTTTGATAATTGTGTATTTTTTATGAATTAAATAAACTTTTAACTAAATTAAATTATAAAAAATATTAAACGATTACTAAAAATTCTGAAAAATTTACAAAAAATACTTTACACTATAAGTTACCTACGAAAAATAAGAAACACCAAACAGCTTATGCAATAAGCCCCGAAATAAGCCAAACAGCTTATAAGAGCTTATAAGCCACAACCCCCTTAAATATTAAACACCTTGGGTCTTTAACGAAAAAGACCCAAGGGCGCAGTGGTAAGTGTGGTGAGTAAAAGAGGGGATGTATCGCTTGGTCCCGGGTTCGAGTCTGCTCACCTCCAAGTGTCTTCCCCTTTTTTTTTCGAAAACTCAAAGAAGCAAAGTTGTTAAGCTCGTGGGGCTTAACAACTTTGTCAACTAGAGCTTTTTATGAAAAGCTATAAATAAGCCTAAAAATAAGCTTAAACTTGACAGTTGGCTTATTTGGGCTTGAAGGCAAAAATTGCTAAGTCTTTTTGGACTTAGGGTCGAATTAAGCTAAGACAAAACCTAAGATAAGCTAAGGGGTCTAAACTAACCTAAATGAGCCAAAAAGAAAAGGAAAAGCTAAACAAAATAAGCTGTGGGAAGCTTATTATGACAGAAAAGCTTAAACAAAGCTTAAGAGGCTAAAATGCTTAAGACTTGGACAAATAAGCTAAAAAAAAGTAAATAAGCTAAACAACTATTTAAACTAACCTAAAATGCTATTAGGAAACAATTTGAGCTTATGGAATAAGCTCAATAAGCTAAAATCAAAAAATAAGCAATCCCTCAGCCTAAGGGACTCAAAAACAGTCAAATCCCAAGTTTGGGCCTCAAATTAAGCCAACAAATAAGCTTCTCAAAAGCTGAAATTCAAGGGACTTATTTAAGAGCTTATAGGCTCTTAAAATAAGCCAAGAAACATGGGCTTTAGATAGTGCTAAAAGAGCAAGAATAGAGCTTAAAACTCCCCCTTTGCACCAGGGGAGATTAAAGCTGAGCTCAAAGGCTTATTTGACAGCTTCTAAAAAGCTGTCAAATAAGCTCTAAACCAAAAATTAAGCTCAAACAGATTGAGTGCCCTATGAAAGGGGCTTGTGCACCAATTTTGGACTTTTAAAACTCATTTAAACTTGCTGAATTTTGTAGGTGAAAAATGGTTTTTGGTTTTTAGAAACTGTGACCAAAAGAGACTTGGTGCTTTTGACTTAACAAAGTCAAAAAGGCAAAGGTCTTGGACAGCTTTTTTTTAACACACAAAACACAAACTTTTTGATGTACAACTCAAACCACAAGTGCTTAATTAAATAAGCACTTGTGGTATCTAAAAAAAACTCACAGTTATGAAAATGGTTTTAAAAACTTTGAAACACCACTTTGAAACTAAAAACCTTTTAAAAACAGCTTAAAATTGCCTATAAAAGACTTAAGCTAAAATTAGCTAAAGTACCTCAACCCATGACAACCCCTTTTGACCCGTGTTTCATGTTATCCCAAACACCCTTTATTGAAAACTTGTCAAACTACATGGACTTAAAAACTTTTTAAAAGCTAAAACTTATAAAACATTTCATCTACAGCCATTTCTTACTAACCTATTTGAAGTATTTTAAGCAATTAAATCTATGGCTTATTAGAAGAATAAGCTAGTTACTTAGCTAGCCTTAAAAATACACTAATATGACAGTTTTTAATGAAAAACAAATTACACAAATTAACCTACTGCAAACTTAAAACAGCTAGAGTTAAGCCTAAACAAAACATGATTAAAGAGAGTTAAACAAATTTGAATAGAAAAAAGCAAAAGATAAAGCTAAAATTAAGCTAAATTGAGGCATGAGGGAATTAAACAGAGAAATTTTTTTTGTCTCAGAAAACCCAAAGCCACTCTAGTAAGTGAGTGGCTTAAAACCCTGACCAAATGGCACCTTAGCCCCACTGAACCTGACTTAAAAGCTCAATAACTCTTTGGAGCTTAATTTACCTCCTGTTGCTTCCCAAGAGAAAATCATGTGCCAAATGTCATTTGTATTTGGATGTAAATGGATTTAAGGTGAGTAAGTAATAACTTTTGAACAAGTTCCAACTGAATTTGAGCTTATTAACATGAATAAGCTCAAATGAGTTATTGCTAGCTTATTGAGTAAAAATAGCTTCATTTTTCATTAAAACTGAGAAATACAAATGCATAAGTAGAAATAACCTTAAAAACACTTTTAAACTATTTTAAAACTACACTAAAATACAAAAAAACTAACTGTTTTGTGCACAATGGCTTTACAAAGCTATTTATAGGAGAAATTCGACTAGGTCTTCTTTTCTTCTCTCTTGCTGTTGTGCTTGTTTGTAGACACACAAACAGGGATTGTTTGTTTGTGTGAGGGTTCACACCTCTACTCTTGGCCCTTCAAATCTTCAAAAATCAATCATGGTGGTTCGAAACAGTTTTGGGAGATGTGGGATTGCCAACATGAGCACATTTGTAGCTGGGAAAAGTAGGGGAGGGGGGGGGAAGTGATTACCCAAGGTGGTGGTGAAGGTTTTTACAGGTAAAAAGAGTGAAGTTACCCGTGATTGTGTCACTTTGGTTTTGGCCGGAAAACTGGTTATATGAAAAAGGTAAGTGACAGGGGAGAAGTTTTGAGAGATTGGCAGAGTTGGTCCATCATGGTTATTTGCTTTATTGCAACCATGGTCCTTGTGGTTATATAACTTTTGGGGACTTGGCAAAACAAGTCCCCAAGAGTTAATAACCTCTTTGTCAGCCACCAGATCCCTTGGTGTATACAAGTTAAGGGGAGTTGGCAGTTATGCCCCCCCCCACCCTCCTGTTATATTAGCATTTTGCAAAAACAGCCCTTGTCTTTATTTTCCTCTTTTCTCTTTTAAAATACAAGTTTAGGGATTTACAATTTCAGTCCCTAAACTTTTATTTCTTTGACTTTTGGCCTCGGGGTTGACTTGGGTTGACTTTGTCTTTGACCAGTTGACTTTTCTGTTGACTTTTTGACTTGATTGACTTTCCGGCTTCGATTTGGCTTTGTCTTTCACAGTCTTTTCCATTCCGAGTCCGGTTTTGTCGTTTTGGCTTTGTTTTTCGTCCTTTTCTTAGTTATCCGTTCCTGCACAATACAATTAGCAAAACAAGCATATATTTGGCATTTTAAGTCCGTTTTTGGTTATTTTAGCTTGTTTTTAAAGGCAAAAGGTATGTGTAATTAAGCACATACCAAAATCCCCCATACTAAGGTATTGCCGTGTCCTCACGCAATGCTATGAAGTAAGCATTTACGAAAACTAAGAATCTCAATCTCCCTCGACTAATAACTTTGAAAAGTAGCAAAGTGTTCGTCAAGGGAAACTAAAGAATCAAAAGCTTCGACAAGTCCCGTTTTCACCACTTTTTATTCATACACTAACTATCCCTAATATTTTTGGATTTTCCTTTTTCTTTTCTCGACTTCCTGTTTGACTTCCTTTATTTTATTAACACTGGGATCATAGAATGAGAAACGACCATAGAATAATCTACGGATGTCCTGACGGATAAATTCATCGTCCCCGATTTTTCACTAGCTCCAAACCAAGCAATTAAACAAGATCATGTCAATATAAGTCTAAATGCTAAGCACTCATACTTATGACTTGTGAACTTTTAACTCCCAACATGAATATATGATTTAAATGTGTGTACTCATTTCAACTCAACCATAGATCAACTTATTTTCATAGTCGTGATTCAAGATGAATCATGACTCAAAGCAACAACTTATTAGGACCTTGTAACTTGATTTTAAAGAACGAGATTTTAACTGTAGAACTTTTTGCAACATCTTCATCATTATAATCATAAGTTCTTAAAGCTAGGAATGCGTTGCATTAGTTGACACACCTACATAGGGCCTCGCTCCGACGTAGAATATTCACAAGCCAACGACCGATGTTCTTAGTTTGAAAACCCACCCCGTTGCTAGCGTAGTGGGAAATCACAACAACACCTTCTTCCTAATATGGCTAAGGATTTGTGTCTTAGTTTGAACCCTCACCTAGACCTCGCTTCCTGGTGAGATATCACAACACAGCAAATCCTTAGAAGTAAAGATGTCTTAGTTTGAACCCCCACCTCGTGGTTAACGGAGTGGGATATCACGACACATCTTTTACTTGCTCCATATAATCAATTGTATGCTTCATTGGCAAAATTTCATATTCCCTGCATTTTTTGCATTTCATACTTCTATTCATGCTTCTTTGCATTTTAACTTTCGAATTATTAAAACAGAAAAATCTCGCTTTAAAGAATTAATTACAAATTAGAAGCTTTTTTCTAAAAACATTGATTAACTAGTTGAACTGAATTGAGATTACGATGATTAGGTGGATTAAAGCTAATGGGAAAAAAAGCCACAAGTTACTCAATAAGTTTTTAGAGAATCTTGCTCGCACATAAACTTATAATTAACTCTATCACTCTTGTTCTTCCACCTTTTTAAATTCGAAGCATCGAAATTCGTGAAAGCTTACTACAATTGGTATTTGAGGAACCTACTAGGGCTCAAGAAAACACCCGATCGAGTCAAAAATTATTCTCATTCTACCCATTAGGAAAGTCAAAACTGTGACAAAACACTTATTTTATTTTTGAAATTTTTTAAATTTTTTCATTTTTTGGTATTTTTGCAAAAATTTGGTGGTAAAACGGGATTACGTGATAACAACGACTGCAGGCAAAAATCAAATCGAAGATCCCCCCCATACTAGAACTAAACATCGTCCTCGATGTTTCAAAGGGGTTCCTACGTAAATCTAAGGCCGTTTATGAAGTGTGCCAAAAGATAAAACGTTAGTCGATTAGATTTGGATACTGGATTCCCAAACTGAAGCTGAGGATGTGAAACTCTTTGTGGAATACTGCAAGTATGAGAGTCTTCACAATCCGGGAATTCCTGGACATACAATACAAAGCACACAAAACATGGACAAAACACGGGTAATGGAAAATGAAAGCCTTTTCACACAAAAAACACTTATTAACATAAAGAAAGAAGATAGACTGGATAAGCATGGGGTGCCTCCCACGAAGCGCTTGTTTAGGGTCCCGACGCTTGACCCGTCCCCCGAATTTATTGGTCCATGGGGAACGTTTGGAGATCCGGGACAACCTCGGTTGGTATGTCCCCTCCAAAGTAATGTTTGATACGATGACCATTCACTTTAAAGTTGGGCCCGGAGTTTTGAGATAACTCGACAGTGCCATAAGGAAAAACTTGGACAATGGTGAATGGTCCACTCCAACGGGATTTCAATTTACCCGAGAAAATCTTTAGTCTAGAGTTGAAGAGGAGGACACGATCACCAACGTTGAAAACGCGGTTTTTGATCTTAGCATCGTGTATCCTCTTGGTTTTCTCTTTATAGATCAAAGAGTTTTCGTAGGCCTGATCACGAAGTTCATTTAGTTCATTCAGTTGAACTTTCCTGTGATCACCCGCAGTTTGAATATCAAAATTGGTATGAGTGAGTTCATCGGCGAACTCCTCATGATTAAAGTCACTCCTATCGGCAGGAGGAAACTGATCATTTGAAAGATCAAAGATAACGATCATATTGAGGAAAAAATCCAAACATGAGTTGTGGTACTGCCACTACTCCTTCTCTTTGAAAATGATCGTTATCATGTAGAAAGCTTTAATAATCAGGAAGAGATAATTCAGAATGAGGAGTGGGACAGCCATACCTAAGCTCTTCTGGATTAAAGCGGAAAGTCTTCAGATTCGGAATAGAATTATCAAAGGTGTTAGTCTCCTCAAAGAAAAGATTAGGAAATGTGGAGGTAGACTTGATCACAACTTCGGAAGATGGAGTGAGGATTATCTCTTAATGAATCGATCGAAGGATATCGTCTTTGATTGTTAAAAGAATATCATCATCAACCCCTCCAACTTCCGGGTCAACAATCTCCACCACCTCTAAGCTGACGATCTCAGCATCGGGAGGTGATGCATCGACATAATCGATGTCGTCAATAGAGAAAGAATCGTCATCACTTGAAGTAGATTCATCGTTAGACTCGAAGAAATCCTTAAATTGATCTTTAGAGGCTTCAAGAGGCGGAGAATTGTCATGAAAAGGCACATCACACATTTCGGGAACACCCTCGGACTCACTTGGGATTGGGACAAGGATCTCAACACTAGACTTTATGAATTCGTCCGATTCCGATGCCGAAATAGTGTCAAGATGCTCGTCCCCCATACTTAGAGAGTTATCGGGCTCCTTAGTTGGTAAACCGGGTGTGATTGCAATGGTATAGTCCTCGTCATCATCATAGCAAATAGGAATCTTCCAATATCGATCTTTAGACGCTTGTTCTTCCGCAATTCGTTTTTCTTCTTCCTTCTTTTGTATAATTTGACCAACCATATCACATATGGATGTCATTTGCTCCATAAGCTTGTTTTGAGAATTTAGAAGCTCATTTCGAGAGTTGAAAAGCTCATTTTGAGAATTGAGAAGCTCATTTCGAACATTGAAGATTGGATGATTGACGGTATATTGCGGGGGTTGAAATTGGTCATAACCGAAAGAATTAGAATCATAACACGGATTAGGTTCGTAATAATTTTGATTCATCGGTTGACATTGAAAACTCATATGAGGTCCCCCGCAATCTTCACAACAAGGATATTGTTGTTGAAAACTCGGTGAAGTTTGTGGGAACTCATCATAGTCTTGATAGTAGCATGGTTCCGGATTTGGAACTTGCGGTGTACAATAGTGACCATAACGAGCATCGTTCCCGCAAAAATCACACAAGATTGGTTCATAGTGTGTGGGGTGGTTGGAAAAATTTTGAGAATCGTTAGAAGAATACGGAGTTGAAACATTGATTGGTGTTCCATTTCCAACTTTACAATAAAAACAAACTCCATCGTATTCATTACAACCACATTTTTGGCATGTACCAAGAAGACATTGTTGTTGCAATCTTTGCAAGTTTTGTAGGTGCTCACCAATGGTTTGATTGTTGCATGGTTTTGGATTAGTGATAATCGGAACTTTCGGAGGACAATTATAACCGTAATGAGCACCTTTCCCACAAGACTTACAAGTGCATCGTCGACAAAAGATTCCATCTAACGAATCACCGCACTCGTGACAACAATGGTCGATTTGTGGAGGACTTGGTGAGGAATTTTCACCGGGGTCGTGTTTGACAACGAATGGCTCTCGAGGAGCATTAACAACGTTGGTATTGTCGTCGGATGACTCGGAAGTGTCTTGGAAGTCTTGAAAAACTTCCTCGAATGTCTTTCGTATTAGAGCACATCTTCGACAATAAAGACCATGAATCGGGTCTCCACAATCGAGACAAAAATTTTCAATTTTAAGGGGTCGTTGAGACGAGTCGGGTATTGGAACAAGAATCTTGTCTTCAAGACTCCCTTTCGAACAACCACAGTTTGAAGTGTACAAACTTCCACAAGACGAGCATTCTTTAATCGCGTAAATCGGATCCAAACGATAATCGAATGACGTCATAAGAATTAAACATAAAGAGGGATAAGAAAAGAATTAAATGATACGAAGAAGATTATTTTTGGTTTTTCGAATTTTTTAAACAACATATTTTACAAACGGACAAAACTAGATAAGACAACTTAAACCTGA
>BQNB010015700.1:0-18745 GCA_026074375.1 Tanacetum coccineum | reverse complement strand
GCAGTACTAACCTTGTGCTGGCAGTACTAACCCCTTTAGTACTGTTGGCAGTATTAAGTCATATGAAGATTTATTCCCAACATGAAAGTTACAATTAAGCTGGGAATAAGGATCTTAAAAACAGACAGAATACTTAAATAAGTACCAGGCACAACATGCTTTTCTTTTTGGATTTTTAGCAAAAATAAGCAAAAGGAAAAAAAGAAGATAAGCAAACACAGGCACAAAGGCACACCTACTAAGCACTAAGGATGAAAATTAAGCAAACCATTAAGCTAGGAATTGGCTTAAAATCTCAGCAGTTCTAACTTGAGAGTTAGTTCTGCTTGAATTGTGCTCAAGATGCTATGGCTATAAAGAGCTAAAAAGCACAATGTAACAAGGAATAAGCAAATGGAAATACTCAACTACAATTAATAAGCACTCAATAACAAAATTAAGCAAGAAATACAGAAAGAAAAGCACAAATAAGCATTCTCAGCACCAGGGGAGCTTCTGAGCTAAAAAGCCTAAGATGGGCTTTTCAAGCTTAATTTTAAGCTATTAAACAGATTCCAAAACCCAAATGATCTGTACTCCTAACAAGCTTGACCAATTAGCTACACAAATAAGCAAAATTAAGGTATTTTGAATCACATTTAAGCACTGAAAAAGCCACCTGAAAGTGGCTGTTCTTCTCAGAAGCTGCTGAATTACTTGTTTTAAAAGACAAAAGTGGCTTAAGCAGCCATGGTTTTAAGCTAGAAAAAGCTGTGTAAAATCCAAAATAAGTTCAAAAATATTGAGAGTATGTACCAATAAGCTTGAGCATAAGGTTTCAGACCCTAAGACTAACTTATACTTTCTGAAAATTAAGATCTAATTTGACTTTTAAACTGTTTTAATGCTGATCTATTTGACAGTTCATAACCATTTGCACAATACACATAGCATTCTTTACTTAGTTTGTTTTACTGCATTCTTACACTAAATTTAAACATAACCAAACCTACAAAACTACTTTTTTAATCAGTTATCAAATTTAAACAGATTGAAAGATATTTAAACCCACAGGTTCAAGGCATAGTTACAATAATACTAAAAATAGATAATTAAACCTTAAAAACTGATTTAAGCTAACTTAATTACCTAATTTAAGCTAAGGAAAACTGAATTTAGGAACCAAAGACAACCTTTACCTCTTTTGACCCATTTTAAGCACTATCCCAAACACCCCTTTATAAACCGAATTTAAAGATTTATACTAGATTAGACTAAGTTAAGTTAAAAAATCTAAAAACAGGTTATGAACTATGATTATTAAGGGCATATAAGCAAAATTTAAAGAGAAATAAACACTTAGTACAAAGATAAGCTAATAACAATGTTAACACTAATTAAGGCAGTATTTATTCTAACTTATATTGAACTAAGTAAAATAAAGTCTAATGCAAGTATATGATGTTTTAAGCTGATATGAGGCAATATAAGCAAAATAAACACCAATAAGCTTGAATAAGAAATTGAACAGTAACTTGGCTTAAAGAGTAAAACTGAATACAACCTTGGTCCTAGCTTTGGCAGTAGTTAACAAAAAGTTCAAAAGCTCTCAAGAGCTTGTCTGTCACCCAATTCAGCTTCTTAAGCCGTCCAAGATTGCTTATTACCCAATGAGCTCCAAGCATACGTATGAATCAATAGCACAGTAACCATGTTCTTAACACAGGATTTTTATAAACTTGGTATTTTATTAAACTTTAAACCGAATACAAGGTTTTTTTTAGGAAAATCAAAATGATCTTAAAACAAACTTTAATTTAAACTGAAAAATTTATATCAAAGCTCAAAAATAACAAAAACTTAAAATTACACTAGATAAAAAAAACACTCTCGATCTTCATTTTCTTCTTTCTTTTATAGCTGAGTCTTCAAGCCTTTGTGCTTGTTGTTCTAGTTATGTAAGTGAAATCCCAACCATCATCTTGGCCCTTCAATATACTTTGGCACCTAAATTTTCCCACCATAGGATTGTCTTGAGAAATGGTGGATTGCCAACATGGCAAAGTGATATACATCTAGGGTTTTAGTGGAGAGGGGGATGGGTTATTACTCAACGGGTACATTGGGTTTTTCAGGGTAAAAGTGGGGAAGAAAGCCCGCGAGTGGCTTTGGGTATTTTGGCGAGAATTTAGGGTTTAACTGGGTTTGATTTTGTTAAACACAGGGTAATGAGGGTTAGAGGTTAGGGATGAGAGGTAAAAAGGATTTTAGGGCTAAAGGGTGAAAGGTGTAAATGTTTTAGGGTTAAGGGTTTTGGTTTTGACAGTTTAGGTCCCTGAGGTTGGTTGGGATTCGCATCCATGGTCCTTGTGGTGTTTAACTTTGAGGACTTGGCAGAAATAGTCCCTCAAGTTATATATGTCTATTGCAATACAAGTCCTTGTGGTAATACAACTTTTGGGGGTTGGCAGTTTAGCCCCCTCAAGTTGTAATTTCATAAGAATTGCAACTTTAGTCCTTGTAGTTTATAACCATGATATACAACTTTGAATTTGGCAATTTCATACCCTCAAGTTTGGTTTTCTTCACTTGGTTGACTTTGACTTTGTCGGGGTTGACTTTTCTGTTAACTTTTTGACCCTGACTTTTGACTTTTTGACTTGGTTGACTTTTGGCTTCGATTTGACTTCGTCTTTTCACACTTTTCCATTCCGTGTTTAGTTTTGTCGTTTTTGGCTTTGTTTTTCGTCCTTTTGTGTGATATCCGTTTCCTGCACCATACAAATGCAAAACAAACATATATTTGGCAGTTTTTGTCTGTTTTTGGTCATTTAGGTCCATTTTAATGGAAAAAGGTATGTGTAATTAAGCACATACCACACATTTCTAGACTAGGGTTCCTAAAAATAGAAGGTTATGCATAAAGAATCCAAGAAATTCAATAAATAAAAATCAAGGCAAATAAAATATGACATGAACATTACATAACACTTACGGTTGTTAACTTGGATTTTTGACGGTAGTCACAATACGGCGTATAAGTTTTTAAATCTCCGTAGTCTCTTGTGAAGTTCAGGCGTAGATACGCCGTATCTTCCTTTATGAATACGGTGTATGAGTTGTCAGATCAGTAGATTCTTGATTTCTTCGTTTAAGCTCCAAAATGTGCGCCTTTTAGTTAATCTTCACCAATTGCTCAATATTTACTACAAATAACTAATATATACAATTAAGTACTAATTCACGCATAAATAATGTAAAACGAGCAATTTAGATGGAATAAATGATGCTATAAAATAGACGTTATTTGATGTCATCAAATATTCCCCCACTTGAATCTTACTTGTCCTTAAGTAGACTATAGAAAATTTATAAAAAATGTATCCCAAACCAAGATTTAAGATTTTTTCCTTTAAGCATTTTTTCGTTAGATTACTAGAACACAACCAAACACCTCACGAATAGGAAAAATGAAAACACTCAACTAATCTATGTGGTAACATGTAACTAGTTCGCTCAATTGCTCAGTCGTGATGAGTATTCTATCATTGGCTTGGCAAGGATACACATCTCTACTACTAAAGCTAAGGAGTAACAAGGTTAAAAGGTTAAATTGGGTTTAAAGGTTTAAGGGTTTGATCACTCTTTCCAATCTCTATCGATACCAGTATTCCAAAAAAGGCGACAAAATCACATGTACACATCCATAACGATGGAATAGATACACATGATTGCTTTCAAACCTTACCTCGAATAAGCTAAAGAATAGGACAAGTAGTCTTCACCAAAAGTCGTAAAACAGCAAGGGCGACAAACCACATCTACACATCCATAATGATGGAATAGACATACATGATTGCAATCATTCCCCCACTCGAGTAAAACAAAGGGTTAGGATGAAAAGTGATATAGGGTATGGATCTTCTAATCCTTCACCAATAGTAATAAACCAACATGGTGGACAAAACCACACATACATGGACGTAATGACAGAATATACATGTGTGATTGCTCGCATCCTAATTCGAGTAAGATGTAACACCCTCATCTAACATACATTGGATTGCGCAGCGGAATTAGCATTTGGATGTTACTAAATAGCACCATTCATCGAAATAATAGAAAACGACCTAAATGAGACGTTTAACAAACATGTGTTCCATTATTAATCAGAGTTAAAATGCATTTTAGGTCCCCACAGAATCGCAACCACAACCATTACAACATTTAAAAAACTATTGTTAAAAAATAAAGACATTGTTTTAGAACAACATAAGACATTGTTTTTAAAAGACAAGGAACACACAAGTAGACTTTCATCAAATCCATCACACGCATGACACCTCCACGCCATCGTTGCCTTCATCCTTAGTTACCGAGGATAAAACATGTTTAAAACGTCAACAACAATGTTGAGTAAAATTCATAGAGTTTAAAATAATTGATAAGCAATAAACTTTAAACACATAATTAGTTCTTGGGAAAACAAAGCAACGAATGCAATGTATAGCGACTTCTTTTCTTTCACGCAATAAGCTCATGACACTGAACGTTAACAATACATATGGCATTTCATATGTTAGTGTGCCCCTAAAACAAGGTATTATATAACAACCCTTAATTTTTATCAATGTAATTATCCATCTATTAAATTAGATGCACTATAATATCCATCTATTATATATATACTACCTTTTTACAAGGAAATTTTGGCTTTATCTCATTATGCAACGTAACTTGCATCTCTAAAGTAAACGAGCTCATGCAACCTCTACCAATGCCATCTATATCTATGTTTATCTCATGTAAACATCCTAATATGTTAAGTCTATATCTTAATATCATTTTACCAAGTATATTATCCATTTAACATACCATTTACAATGTCATATCAAAACAGACTTTATTCATTAACGTTTATATCAAAACCCTAATCATATGTAATGTATACATATAAAATGAATGTGCAAGCCTTCAAACATGTGTACAAGTGTACAATGCACAACATTAGAATATCTTTTCCCTTCTAAATCAAGTTACAACTTTCTAAAGCCCAATGTACAAGTCAATAATGCAAGAAAACCAAACTAGGTTATTTTACCTCCTAAATCACTTTAGTTTCTTACTACCACTTTAGCACAAGGTACAAACACTTAATGCATGACTTCTAAACCCTAAACCTAAACCCTAAATCATCCTAAAACCCTAATCTAATACCCTAAACCCTAAATGAAACCCTAAAACCCTAATTTCATTTTAAACCTAAACCTTAATTCTAAACCTTAATTCTAAACCCTAAACCTTAATCCTAAAACCTAATCTTAACACTAAACCTTAATCCTAAACCCTAACCCTAACTAAAATTTAAAACCAAAAATCCTAACCCAAAACCAAAATCTAACCCGATACCCTTTTGTTTCATTTTAACCCATTTTTAAACTAAGTAAACACCTCAAGCATGTCACCAAGCAAGCAACTAAGCACCTCCATGACCTCACCACCATGTCACCAACAAGCAACTAAGCACCTCCATCACCACCCTTGGCCACCAAGTTAGTCTTGTCACCTCTTTGTCACCTTATGTAAACCAAACCCCTCCTCCACCTCACACCTTGCATAGCTTTACTCCTAGAGCTTCCTAATCACCCTACATCCTTCCTTATTCACTACTCTACATCCCTTGATCCTTACTCTAAGTATTCTTGGACTCTAAGGTGTAAAACTTAGGCACTAAGGGTTTTCGAATCCTATATAAGCCGAAACACATACACCACTTCAAACACACCTCAAAAACTCATCACCACTCAAATGGAGTTCTAAATCAGACCAAGGAGGATCAATTGAAGTCCCTAAGATCATAATTAAAGCCAAGAATCAAGAGAAAGAAGCCATTGAATCCATTCCTAGGCATACGAACCCAAATAAGCTCATACGACCCATTTTAGCTCAAGTAAGCTTATAATCTTGTTCAATAAACTCATAATCTGTTTTAGAATGTTCGTAAGACTCCTAACATCCTATATGAACTCTTGTTAAATCCTTGAATCCTCAAACCCATGCGTTTTTGGTTAAAACCCTAAAAATGACCCGTTTTGAATTTTTAGCTAACGAATCCTTTTTCTAAACTTTTGTTACGTTAGAATATCTTATTTTAGCTTATTCTAATAAGCTATAACCTGCAAATATCATTTGGAACCCTAAAATAAGCTTGCATGGCTTTTTGGACTTGATTTGTAAATCATTTCCATGCAAGGGGTATATATCGTAACTTTCTAAAATTTATAACTAGAGGGGTTGAAAATGTCATTATCCTAAAGTTATAACTATAAGGACCTATCTTGCCAAGTTTCAAAGTTAAAAGTTTTAATTATATATACTTTATATATAAAGGACTAAACTTGTAAAAGTTTATAAACCAAAGGTATATATTGCCATTTTTGCAAACTTAAAAATATAAAATATAATATTTTTATATAAATTATAAAAATATATATTAATATTATAAAACTCGATTTTATTAAAAACCCGACACATCAATCGTTATTAATCATCGATCGACGCATTATAAAACAATTACGTTATATATTTAACGTAATTTATCATCGACTAACTTTTGAAGAAACTTAAAATCTTTAACGTATCACGTTACTAGGGAATTTCATATAATGAGTTCCATTTGGGTATTCATTTTGACGAGTTTGCTGGGTTTACGATTTAAAGTACCCTGGCCCCTCAAACGATACTACATGACCTCTGGATTATGATAGCCCGAACAGTGATACAATACTTCTATAAATTAATAAATCAAAGTAATACGTTAAACTTTGTAAAGTTTTGAAGTACAAACAATCAAACTAAAGACTTGACATATCACCCCAGGTTGCGTGACGAAGCCGTTACTTTCACTTGATATACTTTTGCCATCAATTAGATTTCCCTGTACTGTTAAGGTGAGTTCATAGCCTCACATTTTAAAGCTTTATTTCATAAACCCGTGAGGGGGGATACATGCTATAAACCATGAATACAAGTGTTTTTCCAACTGTATGCTATCCTGATATATTATTGCCTAAGTCCCTATTTTTTCCATTAAGACCCCACTATCATGAACCGTTAATTACTTGAACCGAACATACTGGTTGAGTAAGCGCGAATGCTGTGAATAGATCTATTTAGGACTGAACTTCCCCGTTGGTGTACCTATACTGTCTGTAACCAATAGCACATCATTTGAATGACTATGCGGGTGTTTGGCAAAGGCACCCGTTGGGGCAACTACTTGTGATCATTTACTTAAGGCTTCGGTGTCATAAGCTTAGGGCAATAATACTATTTTCCATAATAATTATACTCATTGCAATTATTACACTTATGGGTGTAACAACGTAGCCCACTGATGACTTGTATTCAAACTGTTTACTATAAACCTATGAATTTTACTCAACCTTTTTGTTGACTTTTTACCATGTTTATCTCAGGTAACTGAGCATCACACAACACGGAGTGGCATGGACTTGAAGATGGCTAAACCGTTATCATTCAAACTTTATGTTTCTAGATGTTGGGACCTCTCTTTTTGTAAAAAGTTTATGAGTCGTTTTCTATGATTATGACTGTTGTACTATGAAATAATACCCCATATTAGCTTCCGCTGCTATATGTAAAAAATGAGGGTGTTATAGATTGGTATCAAGAGCCACGATTATAGAGAACAAGGTTGAAACCTTAACTATAACTACTTTTCTTTTTCCATCTAAGAAAGTCCTCCGTGCCACTACATTTCCCGAATAGTATGTAAAGATACATAACTATTATACTATTATATAAATAAGTTATGTTATTTACCACTGGGTTTTAACAGAGTGATGTCTTCTCCCAACCACCCTACTTCCGGTATTGAGGATGCTTTTTCCTCCAACTTCCTGGACTTTATCCCGGCTTCTCCAGACTATGTCCCAGCTTCACCAGGAAATACTTATTCTAGCTCTTTAAATAGCTCATATGGTGTAGTTCCAATAGCTTCACCAACTCTTTCACTTTTTCATGATGACCCCTTCATGAAGGTCATGCATGCATACTATGCTAAAGAATCACCTATTCCACCACCAACTATTGTGCCTCCATCTCCAATGTTTAATCCTCAAGAATTCTTTCTTCTTGAGGAATTATTGTCACCTAAGAAACAAGGCCATAACCAATCATTCTCCTCTACTTCTACCTACCTTAAGAATTTGAGATGGGAGAAATCTCTCATAAGACAAGTTTGGAACATCACGAGGAGCAAATTGAGGAAATCCTGAATCATCTAGATGAACTCTCTCTCGACCGTATTGAGCTTGAATACATAGAAGACAAAATCGAAGGACTCAGAAAAGGTCGGGTGATTATCCAACAAGACTTTGACAATCTGGAAGCAGTCAAAAGAAGCAGATGGGAAATAACCACAAAATTTCTCTGGCTCGCTTCAGAATTACTGATCTAGAACACATCATCAACGATGTCTAGATTCTTCATCAAGAAAATAAGGAAAGTCTTCTGAATGCCATCAATGAACTCAAGATCAGCCAAGAAGGACCGTCAGACTATTAGATTAAATCTTAATTATCACTTTTATTAGAACCTAGCCACGAGATGGTATAAATAAAAACACTGTCAAATCTAGACCAAATGTATAGTAACAAACAAGTTGATCCTAATATAATACAATGGTAATCCCATTCATACTTTGTTTGTTTTCTTAATACACGATTCAGTTTATCTTATAACCTATAAATGTTTCCTTCATCTCATCACATGACATACCATGACTTCCATGAAACAAATAATACTTATTTAGAAACTAAACCACAATTATTAAAATGCTTAAAGTTCAAAAATAAGCATTGTCATTTTACAGAACTTGTGATATTATATCTTATACGTGTTTGTCTTATGTGATAGAATGCATCCCAAAAGGACATCAAAATCTAAAGCACCAGCCATGACTCAGGCTGCCATTAAGAAACTAGTTGCTGACAGTGTCACCACGGCTCTGAAAGAACAAGCTGCAACAATGGCAAGTATTAGTAATCCCAACAGGAACATCGGACCTACTAGAACTCCTATAACAAAAATGAGAAACTACAAAGAGTTCATAAACTGTCATCCTTTCTACTTCAATGGTACGGAAGGAGCAGTTAGCCTCATCGGCTAGTTTAAACAAACCGAATCAATATTCTCTCATAGTAAATGTGCCAAAGAAAACAAAGTGGCATTTGCTACCGGTACACTAACTGATGATGCCTTGTCCTGGTGGAATGCATACACCCAACCTATGGGAGTAGATCAAGGCCAATCAAATCACACTATACTGAATTTAAAAGGCTCTTGACAAACAATTATGTCCCCTATCAGAATTCATGAAAAGATGGAAGATGAATTCTACAATCTGACTGTCAAATGAAATGATCTTAAACCTTACGTTAGAAGATTCTAAGAACTAGCAGTCTTATGCCTGAACATGGTACCGAACACCAAGAAACTCCTGGAAGCCTTCATCGGAGGGTTACCTAGAAAGTTTGAAGGCAATGTTACCTAAATCGAAGCCTTAAACTTCAAGGAAGCCATAAATCATAGCCTAAAGGCTAATGGATCAGGGGTAACAAAGAATACTCTGGTGCAAGTATCAAGTGAACCAACAAACAAAAGTATTGACCACAGCAGAACTTTCAAAACAACACCAACTTCGGCAACAACAACAACTTTCTGTTCACCAACACCAACAACCACTACAACAATCACCAACCACAATAGAACCAAAGACAAGAAGCTGTCAAAGCTTATGATGCCACTTCAGTTGAGAAATAGGTACGTCATAAACCTCTCATTATGTAGAAAATGTGATCTCCATCACACCGGACCTTGTACTATTAAA
Organism: Tanacetum coccineum; assembly: GCA_026074375.1. Classification (NCBI taxonomy): domain Eukaryota; kingdom Viridiplantae; phylum Streptophyta; class Magnoliopsida; order Asterales; family Asteraceae; genus Tanacetum; species Tanacetum coccineum. Next base: position 8,853 of record BQNB010015700.1, on the reverse strand, counting down.
AGATGAATATGACATCAACAAGGTTGCCATTTAACCAAGAATTGTAGAAACAAGAGGCCATCCACTAGAAGTAATCAGCTGCTAGTGATAGTTATTTGTCATGCCTGTGGAGAAAAAGGGCATTATACAAAGCAGTGTTGAAAGACCAACATCAATGCCCAGGGAAAAGCCTACATGCTAAGAGATAGGAATGCTCATCAAGACCCGAACGTAGTTATGGGTATGTTTCTCCTAAACCCACATCTAGCTAGAGTATTATTTGATTTCGGATCGTTCCTTTTAAACCAACATCTTGCTAGAGTATTATTTGATTCTGGAGCCGATAAAAGCTTCGTATCCATATCTTTTGCCTCTATGCTAAATATTCCACCCATTACAATAGATACCTTTTATAATATCAAAATGGCTGACGAAAACATAGTAAGCACAAACACCATTATTTGGGGTTGCACCCTGAACTTGTTAAACCAACCTTTCAAAGTTAATCTTATGCCAATCAAACTCGGTAGTTTTGACGTCGTCATTGGTATGGATTGGTTATCCAAGTATCATGCTAGAATTATCTGTGACGAGAAGGTCGTCTACATCCTAATCAACGGTGAAACTTTGATCATCCGAGGTAATCAAAGTAAAACCCAACTAAGTCTCATATCCTGTATAAAAATGAAAAGGTATATATCCCGAGGTTGTCAAGTTTCTGTAATCCATGTAATGGAAAAGAAGTCAGACGAGAAAAGACTAGACGATATCCCAGTAGTCAGAGAATCCCAAAAGTTTTTCCTGAAGATCTACCTGGCCTTCCTCCCGTTCGCTAAGTAGAATTCCAAATCGATTTAATTCCAGGAACAGCACTGGTAGCCCGAGCACCCTATAGATTAGCTCCTTCAGAAATGCAGGAACTCTCTAACCAACTTCAAGAGTTATCAGATCGAGGTTTTATCCGACCAAGTACTTCAACCTAGGGAGCTCCTGTCTTATTTGTCAAAAAGAAAGACGGATCTTTCAGAATGTGTATTGATTACCAGGAGTTGAATAAACTTACCATAAATAATCGTTACCCATTACCCAGGATTGATGACTCATTTGACCAACTTTAAGGTTTGAGTGTCTACTCGAAGATTGACTTAAGATCAGGCTATCATCAATTGAGAGTCAGGGATGAGGATATTCCCAAGACTGCTTTCAAAACAAGATACGGACATTATGAATGTCAAGTAATGCCATTTGGTTTAACTAATGCACCTGCTCTATTCATGGATCTCATGAACCGTGTGTGTAAACCATACTTGGACAAATTCGTAATAGTGTTCATCGATGATATTCTCATCTACTCTCGTAACAAAGAAGGATAATCATAGAATTACGCAAGAAAGAGAAGTTGTATGCCAAGTTCTCCAAGTGTGATTTCTGGATTCGTATCGTGTAATTTCTTGGACACTTAATTGATAGTCAAGGACTTCATGTTGACCCCGCCAAGATTGAAGCAGTTAAGAATTGGACATCTCCTACTACACCCATAGAAATACGTCAATTCTTAGGACTTGCCGGTTATTATCAGAGATTTATAAAAGATTTCTCAAAGATTGCAAAGTCTTTGACTGAATTAACCCAGAAAAACAAGAAGTATATTTGGGGAAAAGACTAAGAGTCGGCTTTTTAACTGCTAAAATAGAAGCTATGTGAAGCTCCAATCTTAGTATTACCAAAAGGAAATGATGATATTGTTGTTTACTATGATGCATCCCATCAAGGTCTGGGAGCGGTGTTAATGCAAAGAGAGAAGGTTATTGCATATGCATCCCGACAACTTAAACCTAATGAAGAAAACTATGCCACTCGTGATCTTGAATTAGGAGCAGTAGTGTTCGCTGTTAAAATTTGGAGACACTATCTGTATGGCACCAAGTGTACTATGTTTACTGATCATAAAAGTCTTCAACATATCCTTGATCAGAATTAGTTGAACATAAGACAACACTGTTGGTTAGAATTGCTTGTAGATTACGATTGTGAAATTCGCTACCATCCTGGAAAGGCAAATGTCATAGCAGATGCTTTAAGCCAGAAGGAACGAATCAAACCACTCCGAGTTAGATCATTACTTATGACCATTCATCTAAAATTACCATCACAAATTCTCAAAGCTCAAACTGAAGCACTCAAGGAAGAAAACATCAAGGCTAAAAACTTACGAGGAATAGATAAAGCATTTGAAATACATCTTGATGGAACTCGTTGTATTAAAACCCAAAGCTGGTTACCACTCTTTGATAATCTGAGAGACTTAATCATGCATGAGTCCCATAAATCAAAGTATTCCATTCACCCAGGTTCTGACAAGATGTATCATGATATAAAGAAACTCTATTGGTGGCCTAACATGAAGGCAATCATCGCTGAATATGTTGGCAAATGTTTGACATGTTTTAGAGTTAAGGCAGAATGTCAGAAGCCATCCGGATTATTGGTACAACCAGAGATTCCTATATGGAAGTGGGAAAGAATAACGATGGATTTCATGACAAAACTACCCAAAACATCAAACGGACATGACACAATCTAGGTCATTGTCGATCGCCTTACCAAATCCGCACATTTCATCCCTACCCGAGAGACAGATAGTATGGAAACCCTTACAAGATTGTACATAAAGGAAATAGTCTCCCGGTATGGAGTGCCAATATCTATCATCTCGGATCGTGACAGTCATTTCACGTCCAGATTCTGGCAATCATTACAAAGTGCTTTAGGTACTCAATTAGACATGAGTACGGCATATCATCCCAAAACTGATGGGCAAAGTGAAAGGGCCATCCAAACATTCGAAGACATTCTTCGAGCCTGTGTTATAGATTTTGGAAAAGGGTGGGAAAAACACTTACCATTAGTAGAATTTTCTTACAATAACAGTTACCATGTCAGTAATAAGGCAGCACCATTTGAGGCACTTTATGGTCGAAAGTACATATCACCTGTTTGTTGGGCCGAAGTTGGAGATGTTCAACTTACGGGACCAGAAATAATCCATGAAACCACTGAAAAGATAGTGCAAATTCGATAACGCTTGCATAGCAATCTAAGGCAAAAGCCTTTAGAATTTCAAGTTGGAGATCGTGTTATGTTAAAAGTGTCACCTCGTAAAGGTGTCATCCGATTTATAAAACGAGGAAAGCTTAATCCCTGGTACATTGGACCTTTCAAAATCCTTGAACGGATTGGCCCAATGGCATATAAACTTGAGCTTCCTGGAGAGCTCAGTAATGTCCACAGTACTTTCCACATTTCTAATCTGTTGATAAAATATAATGCCTAAAAACATTAATAATATTTTTCCACATCTTTACGTTTTGATAATCACAAAATATAAAAACGTTCAACGTAAAATTAAACGTAAACAAGTATTTAGTAGTAAATATTCATTTTAAACTTATATCACTCCAAGGTATGAATAAACAAATGCTTGATGCATTTTATAATCAAAGAAAACTTTTATAAAATGTTGTAAACTTTTTATAAACATCACAAAATATTTTTTACATTTAAAAGAAATGTTTTTTTCAAAATAAACATTTTAAATTTCAAATTTTCGGACCTAAAACGACTAGAAATGGTCCAGTAAACACCTCTCTTGAATAGGACAAAAAGGAGGGTCTGAATAAGGGGTGGCCCCCTTAAATACATGGGCAGCCCCCTTAATTATAAGGGGGTCGACACCCTATTTAAGGGGGCCGGCCATAGATCTCGCTCCTCTTTTTTGTCCTATAAATACTGGACTATTCCTCAACATTTTTCTTACCTTTTGCACTCATTCTTTTTGCTTAAAACAGCCTACTTATCCTCTCTAAAATCCTTTGATCATTTAATCATAAAGCTTTGTTTCCAAGTGATCCAAGCTATATTCCTCAAGTGCAAGAGAAGAATACTTCCAACATCAAGTGAAGAAGTATTACACCTTAGTGTGCATAGCAATCTTGTTGCATTCATATCACATATGTGTAAATCAACTGTATATCTTGTAGTTGTGTGTAGTAGCTAGATCTTGGTGATCTTTGTAAGTATAGTATGATCATTGTGATCTTACCAAGTAGTGTTAGGTAGTTGTGATATAAGTAGTGTGGTGAAGTGAAGTCGCGAAGTTGTGAAGAAGTCATGAAGTTTTAAAAAAGTCGTGAAGTTGTGAAGAAGCTGTGAAGTTGTGAAGAAGTCGTGAAGTTGTGAAGTCGTGAACAAGTCGTGAAGTTGTGTTGTGATAGATTGGTTCTAGCTAAGATTAGAACTCGACATCTAGCTTAGTGTCAGAAATTGATATAAGCAACGTTGTGTATGGTTTTCTCCGCCATAAGGGAGTTTGTTGACATAGTGAAGAAAACTCTCGAGTTTGGTGCTCGGGGAGTGGAGTAGGGCGAAGAGGTGCTTCGTTACCGAACCACTATAAATCCTCGCGTTGTGGTTTGATTGTTCTTACTCTTATCTCTTGTCTTACTTTATCATTTCATATATTTACATTGTTCATATTGTGCAAGCATTGAATTCACAAAAAGGTCGAATCTAAGTTTTACAAACATACATAAAACTTAAATTTAAAAAGCGGTAAACTATTCAACCCCCCTTCTAGTTTTCCACATAGTTTATTCCACAAATGTATCAAGAGCATAACGTAAAAACAAGATTTTTTTAAAATAAATTGTATTTTAAAAACTTGAATCGATCTATAAATCGGAAAAATATTATAGAAGGCAAATCTATGCAAAGACCACTGGGGACCAGTTAATGATGAAAGTAAGTAACGGATTTAATTATGAATTGCGGAAAAATAGATTCAACTTATTTGAAGTCAAAAATCTAGATCTTTGGCATGTTATTACCGATGTATGATTTTCCTCCCCATTCAATTTAATCTCAGTAAACTAAAAAGGAAAGAAATAGTACCATTACACAAACAAAATGGTGAAATCTGATAAAAAGAAACTTTCTAAAAATAATGAAGCCTCAAAAATGTAATTTATAATTGGCTTTACCCACGTAAAGAATATGAAAGAATTTTTATGTGTCAAAAGACGCAAAGGAAATATGGGATACATTTGTTAATCACTTCAGACAAGGATTCAAATCAAGTCAAACAAATAAAATAGATCTTCTATGTTTCCATACATATGAACAATTCCTAGATTCTGGGTAAGATGGAATCAATTAGATAAAAGTTTTAGCTAAATTTAACACTATTATTGACTAGTCTAAAAGACACTTCTGGTGTGCAAGGTTTTTTCTAGAAAGAATTGTGTTAGAAGTTCTTTAGGAGCATTATTTCATTCCTAAAAAAGGCGCTCTAAAATTCACTGGCAATTGAAGAATCAAAGAATCTAACAACTCTTTCCACCTTTTGACGAAACTTATGGAATTTTCAAAAATGTCTATTGCGACAACAAAAGAGAACAAGAGTAGATCTATTGCCTTGAAAGCTAGAAAGGAACTAGTGATTGAAGATAGTTTTAACCACCGATAGTGAAGATGAAGAAGTACGCCATGGCCGTAAGAAACTATTAAGAAATTCTTCAAAAGACAAAGGACGATTTCGTAAAACAAGCCAAATTGAAAAAAGAAGATCATTCAAGAAATAAATGAAGACAAAAATAAGACAAGTGAAGAGAAAATGTTTCAAGTGTGGAATCCAAAAGCATCTCATCGGAGAATATGTCCGAAACAATTAAAAATACAAAATCACAGGGTGCGTTCGTAGGTATACGCTTAGGTGAGTACTACGATGATGAAGAGGGATAAAGACAAAGGTACGAAAAGTGTCTTATTAATTGGCTAAAGATCCAATTATACTTCCTAAACCAAATATTTTCTAGTGATAATCAATCACTCACGAGACGAAAATGACTAATAGATAATGAAATATAGTAATGACTAGCAAACTAAGAGATTAAAAGGGTCATGCTAATAAAATAAAGACTCTGAAAACAGCTAAAAAAAATAGAAAATGAAGTAACTAAGAATTAAGAAATTTATTCAAACTAGGCTAGAAAAAGGGTAAGAAAGTACATGAGAGAAGACTGCAAATTACGTCATTAAACCTTAAGTTTTAAAATAGGAACTATAAAAAAGAAACATATCTTCGGTGGGTGGAGAGCGCTAAATTCAATTTAAGTTGTATAGTAGTACATATCACTTAAGACAATAATAAGTCTTCTAAAACCTTCCCGCGTAAAACCGTTTTTATGGGATTTAAGTTTTACCAAAGGAACACCTAAGCGCAAACAAGACAAGGAAAATTTGTAAGAGCATAAGAAGTCGAGTCAATAAAGAAAAATTTGATGGTAATACAAACCCAAATCGTCAAAACCAAAAATATATACATAAAAGACCAACACCAAATCCCTAAATTGCAAGTTGAGATTATGATGTAAAACATGTTTTACAAACTCATTCTTTAAGAACCCATTAGTCGGATTTTACTAAATCCCACAAAAAGGGATCTAAAACACCTCATTCGTGAGAATAAAGAAAAATCCTCAAATCCCGTTCCAAAACACTCACCTGTAGAATAAATGGTAGACAAAATCACGCCGCGGGGAACACTAAACACACAAATGTGGAATCGTCCACACCCACCAAATTTCACTCATTGTGCAAGTATGCTCACCATGGCAAATGGGTGCCAAAACCCAATAGCAAAATAGATGCGTTTAACAAATGAACTTTAAGATACATGAAACCGTGGTACAAATGAACTAATGTCATCACAATCTGTGAAGTGGTATGTTATTTGATAAGTGAGAAAACCAGTATCCGATTGTACCTAATATATCACCCAAATAACACCCAAAAACAGCCCAAAAAATGCCAAAAGAATGCTTGTAATTGTGTTTTGTTAGTGCAGGTACGTAGAAATCAAAAACACCCTGAAAAACAGTCAAAATCAAGCAAACACAGACACGAGAATCAGAAGAGGATAAAAAGAAGCCAAAGAATCAAAGCCGAAGCCAGAAAAGTCAAGCCTCAGTCAAATCCAATCAAAGACGGTCAATAAAAGTCAACAAAGCTCATTTCCTCTTATTATAAAACACAAGGGTCGAAATTGCAAATTCCCAAACTGTTTTATAACTGAAAAGAGAGGAAAGAAAGAAGCAAGGACCAAATTTGTCAACATCCTCCTCAAGTATAAACAGTTATAACTTCAGCAAAAATAGGAGGGAAACCCATTTACTATATCACAGAAACCTGCAATACCCTGTTTACACCATCGCAGGGTACAAGGAGAAGGGCAAATAGAACTAGCGGGTGAGGGTCTAGTTCCGTTCTAATCAAGTGGTCCATATCAAAGATTCATGGATAAATCAGTCCCCAAATAAGCCTATTTGGACGCAAGACCATAAGTAGAAGGATACGATGTACAAGATAAGAAAGCATCAAATGTTTAAGTGGCTTTTTTGTTCTAATTCAAACTCACAGAAGTAAGCACAAACGTCACATCATTGATGCCCAGCTTTGGCAAATCCATGTGAATCCGAATATTTATCAAGACGGCCACAAGAAGTCTCAAATGATTGAAGAAATGATTGGCCAGGATTAAAAGGATTGGAGAGCAAGGCAAGAGGGCTAGAATCTTCCAAGACAGGCTATAAATAGAGCACACTTCTCACACACACAAAAAAAAGATATCATCTTTTTAATCTAGTTTTTTAGTAATTTTTAGTCTAGCTTAAATTCGTATTTTTCTTAAATGTAATTTTCCTTTTTCAAGTAATGTAATTCAGTTTTCGTTAATTAATGCGAAATCAGTTCTTTGTGTATATTCAATCTCATTACTAAACTCGACAAATAAAGTCATTAAGCACCCTAATATGCTTAAGTTTTGTCACAATAACTAATAACTCATTTTAAAGCTCTTTCAGTTCTGATAAGCTGACAAATTCAGCTTAAATATAATTCAAGTTATAAATCTTAGACATAAAACCTATTAAATCAAGTTCTTAAACTCTTTACAATGGACTTATTGGAATAACTCTTTTGAAGTGGGGAGATCTTAACTTGGAAGAAGATCCCAAAGATACTTATACCCTAGCTTAATTTAATAAGCTAGGTAGGAGGCTTGTAGCACTGCTAAATTATGAGTTACTCATTTAAGTTTAGCTAAAGGTATTAAGTAATTTCTCTTTAATAACTCTCTAACATTCGAGTTTTATAGAGTACTTAGTTTATAGATTACTATGTTCACTACTGCTTATTTGCTTATTCTCTTTGCTTATTAGTGCTTAATTTAGTTTAATTTAGCTTAATATTCATAGTTGCTTATCTGTTTTTGATTAAATTAGTTTAGATCTTAGTCTTTCATATATTTGTCTTAAAAACCTCTAAAAAACCAAAAATATAGTAAAATAGTATAGATCTTAGATTAAGGCTTATTTAGTTGTTAAGTTTAGTTAATTAAGTTTGTTTTAAACTAGTTTTTATCTGGTATTTAGCATTTGTTCATTAGATTCAATCTAAAAAGCTTTTCTTTTATCTGTCATAATGATAAAGGAGTGTTTGGGTTAGTGCACTTTGTCCTTTAAAAGTCAATTTCACTTGAACTATTTGCTTGAGTCAGCTAAGTTTTCATTTAAAGTTAGTTTTCATTTAGTTTTCATAAGTTAGAATTCAAAATTTCAAAAGAAATGGCTTTTTATAAGTTAGTACTGCCACCAGCAGTACTTTCAATTTGAACCAACGGTACTTTCATTTTGAACCAGCGGTACTACGCTGAAACTCTCTTTACCTTTTAAGCTTGTCCAATTAGTTTTTAAGCTTTTAAATTCAGTAGTACTTAAGTTTTAATATAGATTAATATAGTTTAAGTCTTAAATTTCA